>ML103707.1:71995-212425 GCA_003697995.1 Taxidea taxus jeffersonii | reverse complement strand
TCAAGAAATGGGCAGAGGACATGAACAGACATTTCTGCAAAGAAGACATCCAGATGGCCAACAGACACATGATAAAGTGTTCCACATCACTGGGCATCAGGGAAATACAAATCAAAACCACAATGAGATACCACCTCACACCAGTCAGAACGGCTAAAATGAACTAGTCAGGAAATGACAGATGCTGGCGAGGATGTGGAGAAAGGGAAACCCTCCTACACTGTTGGTGGGAATGCAAGCTGGTGCAACCACTCTGGAAAACAGCATGGAGGTTCCTCAAAAAATTGAAAATAGAGCTACCTTATGACCCAGCAATTGCACTACTGGGTATTTACCCTAAAGATACAAATGTAGTGATCCAAAGGGGCACGTGTATCCGAATGTTTATAGCAGCAATGTCCACAATAGCCAAGTTATGGAAAGAACCTAGATGTCCATCAACAGATGAATGGATAAAGAAGATGTGGTGTATATATACAATGGAATACTATGCAGCCATCAAAAGAAATGAAATCTTACCATTTGCGACGACATGGATGGAACTAGAGCGTAATATGCTTAGCGAAATAAGTCAACTGGAGAAAGACAACTATCACATGATCTCCCTGATATGAGGAAGTGGAGCTGCAACGGGGGTGGGGGTTAAGGTGGTAGGAAAAGAAAAAATGAAACAAGATGGGATCGGGAGGCAGACAAACCAAAAGAGACTCTTAATGTCATAAAACAAACTGAGGGGGGTGGGGGGGGAGAGGGGTTGGGAGAGGGTGGTGGGGTTACATTATATGTTTAAATAAAGCTTAAATTAAAAAAAATGAATAGTAAATATATAAGGGAAAAAAAAGTGAATATGTTCAGGTAAAGAAGAATGTGCTGAGCAGAAGAAGCTGGAGCGAGTGCTCTAAGTGGGAGTCCGTGTGTTGGCAGGCGTGTAGGTTGGAGGGGAAATGAACTTCCACATGTGTGGCTTAGACTCCAGGAGTTTGTGTAGGACAATATTGGTCCATTCCAAGGGCCATGAATGATTTTCCAGGAAAAATAGAAACCCGGTGATTAAGCTACTGAGTCTACTTACCACACTGCTTCCATTCAACCCAGGCTTTGAAATTGTTTTAGTTCTACAGAAGCGGAGACATAGCAGTGTTTGATCAGGAAGGGTCCTGAGCAGTGTGGAGCCCTAGACTACGATGGCGGTGGCGTTCACAGACCACACACTCACGTGCCTCATTGATAACTGGCGCCATGCTGGCGATTTTCTGAAGACTCAGCTTGCTAACCGCAGGATTGGCGTCATTGACCCAGTTTCTGAAGAGAACCAAAAATTCTTCTGGGAATGGGTCCTTGAAGAAATTATTCAGGAGCTGAAAGAAAACAGTCGATATGTTCATAAGCAGAGTAAAGGCGAATTCGTGTTTTCTGCGTCAGTGATAAAAATGGAGACATTCTCAGTCAAACTGAAGCACAAGTTTCCCTAAAACTCCAGATACTTTCACATCCCCTCCCCGCCCCCATATTTCTGTGTTCATAGTTTCTGTGTTCTCTGGAAGCAGAAGGAAGCAGTCATTATAGGAAACACATGCATATATACTTTTGTATGTGTCTACATTTGACCCTTGAACAACACAGGTTTGAATGTGTGGGTCAAACGGAATTTTTACAGCACAATGTTGTGAATGTATTCCTCTTCTTCATGATTTTTTAAAATAACATTGTCTTTTCTCTAGCTTCCTTTATTGTAAGAATACGGTATGTAGTACATACAACATACAGAATATGTGTTGATTGACCGTTTATGTTCCTAGTAGTTAGGTTTTTGGGGAGTCAAAAGTTGTGTGTGGATTTTGGGTGGTATGGGGTTCAGCATCCCAACTCCCATGTTGTTAGGAGTTAAATAAATGCATTAAATTTTTTTTCTCTCCATTGCTGGAAATTTAGTGACTCAATTTAAATTACCTCCCTATCCCAGATTATAGTTAGGTGGGTGAGTTCCTTGACAGTGAATGTTTATATGTACTAGGAGGCTGTGCCTACTGTGGGCCAGACATGCTAGTAAGTGGGAACACAGTAGTGAGGAAAACAGTCTCCATCCATGACCTTGTGGGGCTTATAGACTAGTAAGAGAGACTGATACTGTGCAATAATTTTATACTACACTACTCTGATAAAAAAGAGTTGCTAATGGTGGTGATCAGTACTAGGAAGAAAAGCTACAAGGTTCCACAAAAACATCTAAAGCAGAACTGAATTTAGACTGTGCAGGTATAGACCGAGTTTAGAATGAAAAGTGATATTTAGATTTGGACTTGAAAGCAGAGTTGGCATTAGCTAGATAAATTCTTTAGAGAAGATCTCCCCAAGGAGGATAAGCCATATGCAAAGGCCCTGTGGTAGATGAGCAGGGTGTGTTTGAACAATAGAAGGAAGGCCAGAGTTATAGGATGGGAAGGGATGAGAGGACTGGAGGGTAATGTGGCTGGTGGACAGGCAGGGCAGGAGACTCAGGATGTGGAGGCTAGGTTATGGAGTTTTAGTCTTAAACAGCTAATATCCAAAATGTAGATGTGATTACCATGAGGTCTTATGCATCTAGTAACTAGCAGCCAAAATATACATATTTTTTTAGTCTTAAACAGCTAATATCCAAAATGTAGATGTGATTACCATGAGGTTTTATGCATCTAGTAACTAGCAGCCAAAATATACATATTTTTAAAATATCTTAGAAATACAAGTGACAGCTTAGAAAAAAAAGTCAGGAATTTAAAATATTATTAAGACAGGTCAAGTACACAGAATAATAGAGAACAAGAGAGCCAACAGTGAGAGGGAAGGGCAGAACAAACAACTTTCACAAAAATTAATTATCAGATCCAAAAAAATCAATAACTTCCCTAAAGCAAATCATTTAAAGAGCATCTTAAAAAAATCATGGTGTCTATAATAAAAGAAGAAACCAAGAAGAAAGTTTAATTGGAAATAAAAAAGCCTATAAGCACTTGAAAATTTAAGAGAACTCTCCTCTATTTTGTGGATCAAAGTTATAAACCAGAGAGGAAATCAAACAAGCAACAAAGATTACTGCAAAAACAATAAAACAACAAAAATAAAATGTTTCCCTGTGGTTGGAAGGAAATGCCTAACTTCACTTTGCTTAAAAAATGTAAAAAATGAATAAATTATTTATTTTCTGAAATTATGAGACATGAAATATCACAAGAAATTGAGCTTGAGAAAATTGAGATTGAGCTAAAGAAAATTGGTGTAAAAAATAGTAAAGGTAGAAGCAGAGAAATGGAATTGGGAAACAGAAAAACAGTGGAATTAGTCAATCTAATGCCTGTGCTAGAAAAAAAAAAGCATTCAAATAAATCAATGTGACCAATATAATATAAAAAATAAACGTAAAATGAGAAGTGAGAAAAAGGGTGTGAAATAGATTAAAAATTTCACAAGATGGGGCACCTGGGTGGCTCAGTGGGTTAAGCCTCTGCCTTCGGCTCAGGTCATGATCCCAGGATCCTGGGATCGAGCCCCGCATCGGGCTCTCTGTTCAGCGGATAGCCTGCTTCCCTTCCTCTCTCTCTCTCTGCCTGCCTCTCTGCCTGCTTGCGATCTCTGTCTGTCAAATAAATAAATAAATAAAATATTTTAAAAAAATTTCACAAGATATTGGGTACTCTCTGTGTCCATGGCACCGGGATGTTTTGGGGCAGCTTTTCTATATTATATATGCCATTTGTATCTTTAGGGTAAATCCTTAGTAGTGCAATTGCTGGGTCAGAGGGTAACTCTAGTTTCAACTTTTTGAGGAACCTCCATACTGTTTTCCAGGGTGGCTGCACCAGCTTGCATTCCCACCAATAATCCATGCACCCCTGTTTATAGCAGCATTATTTACAAGGGCTGAGTTAAGGAAGTAGCCCAGGTGCCCATGCAGAGATGAAAAGGTAAATAAGATGTGATATGTATAAACAGTAGAATATTACTCAGCCATAAAAAGATGAGATCTTGCCATTAGCAACAACATGGATGGACTTAGAAGGTCTAATGCTGAGTGAAATAAGTCAGACGGAGAAAGACAAATACCATGTGAAATCTAAAAAAAAAAAAAAGAAATGAATAAACAAACAAAAAGCAGAATCAATTCCTAAATGCAGAAAACAAACTGTTGGAAAGAAGAGGGGTAGAGGGTTGGGCAAAATGGATAAAGGAGAGTGAGTGATAAAAGCTTCCAGTTATGGAATGAGTAACTCATGAGAATAAAAGGCACAGCAGTGGGAATATAGTCAAGCGTATTTTTTTTTAAAAATATTTTGTTTATTTATTTGACAGACAGAGATCGCAAGTAGGCAGGGAGGCAGGCAGAGAGAGAGAGAAGGAAGCAGGCTCCCTGCCGAGCAGAGAGCCCGATGTGGGGCTCGATCCCACAGTAGAAAATGAGAAATAATATATAAATAAATGGTATGTTAAGTACTGCTGGCTAACAAGACTAAGCTAAAGTAAAACACACAGATCGTGTGCTCAGAACAACTAAAGGCCAAGTGACGTCATGGTGAGGCCACTCGTCATTGCTCGGTTCTTAGAAGGACAGGTTTACCACTCTCCAAAAGGAGTAAGCACCACATTCATGATGAGAGAGGCCATTAGGGTTCATCAAACATCATCTATCACATTAATAATGCTCATATAAATCTCATGTTGTTTGTAAATTTCTTTTGAATATGTCATTTTGTGGGAGCAATCATGTATGTCATATTTAGGTCTACTTAATGTCTGAACATACTTAAAAGGGTGATACAATGAAAATAATGAGTCACATAATAAAAATAATGAGAGATTCAAATGGATTAAAGCAAGTTTGGCAGCATTAGTGATTTTTCTAGTGCAATGTTCAGTTAAACGGATTGTGTATCTTTCTGGAAACTTTAGAAGTAGGTAGTGTCATATATGGGTATGTCTTTTACAGTTTATTACCTGTTTTGCTGACTATGATGCTTGAAATTATGTCAGATTTTTGAGACTATTTGGCATGACACCTTTGCTTAGTACTTTATTACATATTACCTCTATGGAAAAGTTAATAGTTTACTCAGAGAATTTCAACTCATAGAACTTTCTACATGCATTTTGTAAGCAAAAGGACTTTCCCAATTTGCTCAACTCTAGTATAGCATTCCAATTATGGTGTAATATTAATATAAATATTAATATATTCTGTATTTTCATTTTACTTAGTTATTTGGACCATTTCTCCCCCCCCCCCCATAGTCTGAAGTATCATTCAGATCTCAGGTATTATCTACTATCTTTAAGTAAACTTTGAGTGTACTTTAAATATTCCTTGGTCTACTTTATTTTTAATTTAAAAAAATGTTTATTATGTTCAGTTAGCCAGCATATAGCACATCACTAGTTTTTGATGTAGCTTAACAAGCCTGCAGAGATGTGTGAACCAGTACTACAGAAACAGTGTTTGTGCAAATCCACATTTCCCAGGACATGACAAAAGTTATCTGTCATTGCCTTAACTCTGGGTAAGAATTAATATTCAGAGAGGGAGATAAAAAGATTGGATGGTGGACTTAAGTTTGGGTAAGGAATGGGAACCTGGCTGTTCACAGTCATCTAATGAAACTTACTTCAGTGAGGAATATTACTGTGATGATACTGTCTTCTGACCGTCTAGGATCTTCCACCGAGAGCTTGTAGAGATAATGCAAGGTCTCTGGAAACTGGGGAAAATTGTACTCACTGAGAGTTCTGTCATGGAGAATAAGGCACCAAATTAGCAAAGAAGAGGAGAGTCCTTCTGCATCAGCCACTGCTAATGGTAGGAAAGAGAGAATCATTATTCTCATATTTTATACCTCCCAGATGAAAAAGAAAGATATTTTCTAATATTTCTGAATCCAAGGTAAACTGGGCCCCATTCTGAATTCTGCACAGACTCCAGGGAATCACAGACGGCTGGACCACTGACCATATCTCATTGTTAACATCGCTCCTCTTTCCCATCTTTCCCCTGAGGAGCCCCACAGCGGAGGGTCCTGCAGTACAACAGGCTCCTGCCTGACCAAAAGGACAGAAAATAGTGCAAAGTAAGTATCTTGGCAATCCAGGATGGCTGAATAGGTCATCGTCAAGGCTTTAGACCAAGTCTTTCCTTTGAGTGATGTAATGAAGAAGGGAGTTTGGGACTACCCTGTTTTACTCTGGAGAAGTGGTGAGTCCTGATTCACAAAAGCCCTTCTGGGCAGTGGCCAGGCTCACAGTTGGCCTGACACGTGGCCTGGACCAGATGTGGCAGGACCGTGAGAGTTGATGTGACGGGTTTTACTTTAGGACTCCAGGTTGGCATTTTAAACCAGTGCTTCTTGATCTTTAATGAGTACACCAGTTACCCGGGACTCTTGCTAAAATGCAGGCTTTGATTCAGTGGGACTGGAGTGGGCCATGAGATTCTTTTCTGCTTCCTATTTTAAACTTCTAGGGGATGCTGTTGCTGCTGGTCTGAGGACCACACTTTAAGGAAGAAGATCCAAAGATACTTAGGACATTGTGACACTTAACTAGTGGCCGCCTATGCTCCTGGAATCCGTGTGTCAATAAAATGCCATTTGAAATACATGAAGGACCCAGAGACCATGTAGACTCTACTTTCTGGGCTGGTTACAACTTTAAATGGTCTATTATCTGGCCAAGTCTTGATTCTTTTTTAAATAAGATTTTATTTATTTATTTGACAGAGAGAGAGAGATCACAAGTAGGCAGAGAGGCGGGCAGAGGGAGAAGGAGAATCCGGCTCCCCACTGAGCAGGGAGCCCGATGCGGGGCTCAATTCCAGGACCCTGAGATCATGACCTGAGCCAAAGGCAGAGGCTTAACCCACTGAGCCACCTAGGAGCCCCCAGGTCTTGATTCTTGATCGGAAAATCTGATCCCTGTAATCAGAAACTTGCTATTCAGTAAGGAGCTAACTAGGCGGAAAAAACCCACCACCTTCTCTATTACAAGAAGATTAAAAGTTCTCCTTCATTGAACTTTCCAAATTTGTTCGTCTCATTGAGAACAGATTTTTACTGAACCTCTTTAAAGTGGGAGGTTCTATGACTGTCTCATGCCTACAAAGCTGGGATCCGCTAACAGGAGAGGAAGAGAAAAAGCACATTTCCCTCTAGTTCTCCATAGCTGAAAGGGAAACCTATCTTCGGACGGAGGATAGTGGGATGTCTGTATCATCAGGTGGGAGGACAGGGAAAGAGAAAACTATACCCATAAGGAATAAGCCCCTAAAATAAGGGAATAAGTAGAAATCATGGCAATTCAGATGGTTGGGGGGAGGGGGAAGTTGGAGTGGATGCTGACTGTGCTCGCACATGGCTTAGCTGAAGAGAGATGGAGAAGGGGGTTAGAGACACAGCACCCGGCGGAGCCCCTTTCTTACTTGGCGACGAGGTAGACCCCGTGGTGGTGGAAGAGCGCTTGGCTGAACCGTCTCCAGCAGTTCTTTCTCTTCAGGGCAATGTCCACCTGCTGCAGCCCAGAGCAAGTCAGCAGCACCCTCAGGGCATCCTGGGCATAGCTAAGGCCCCAAAGAAGAGAGTCACCACTTGACAGTAGCCTCCACATAACCAAGTACATGTGACCCGCCTTTGCATTCCGTCCCAGGCAGGATGCTGGCTTTGGGAAAGGGGACGTGTCCAAGGGAAACAGCTTTCCCTGCCCCTCCACGGCAGCATGGAGAGTCATGGGGCGGCTTACTAGCTGTCTGCTCCCGAACACAAGGTCTTAAACAATGTGATGATTTGTGGAAAGTGCCCCTACTCTTCTCCTTCGGGTGCTTTGAACAAATAGAAGTGGTTCTTCGTACACGCTGCACATGCTCGGGGCGGGTCCTGGCTAACTTCTCTGGACTTAAGGATTCTAAAGGCATCTACCCTTCAGGGGAAAGAAAACGGATAAACGAGAACACTGCGTGATAAAGAGCTCCCCGTGAACCCGAGGGACCGGAGAGAGCTGACAGCTGGAAGCTTATCTCTTACTGAATGGAGAATACCCAATACGAGCTCACAATGTCCTGTTCTCTGTCATCAGCCTCAGGTCACTGCTGTAGAAGAGCTGAAGCATGAGCGCCATCAAAAGCTGCGGGAAAACCTGGGCCACCGCTTTCTTGTAAGAACCAACAGGCAGCAATGTGCACAGGGCCTGGGATGCCTGAGGGGAAGGGAAAAGAAGTCAAGAATGGAGCATGCTGCCTCTACACCGGCCGGCCTTAGTGAGCAGGAAGGGCGGAAACACAAGCCCTCCCGCAATCCCCTTGAAGGAAGCCTGTGGTGTGCACGTGTATTCATTCATTCCGTAAGAGCCACTAAGTCCGTTTTGAACCAGGAACTGTGCCCAGTGTTCTGTGAGCTCCCGAAGCCCATCAACAATCGCTTGGCTGCCAAACCAGTGGGAAGCAAGGTGGTTCCCAAGGACGACAACATCCCAGTGTCCCCTTCATCTACGGCCACGAAGAAGGGTCCTACCAGTAACCCAGGTCCTCCCTGTGCCTGAACAACCCAGGCCAGGGAGATATTGCCAAGGAGGCAGGCCAGGCCACTAACCGTCATTTGGCCAACTAACCACTGCAACGGCCGTCCGCCACGTCCAGGAGCCACACGCCCCTCTGTGGAGCCAGACCCATTTCACTCCCACTGTATCTTGTAAGACTGGAGTTTACTCCCGCGAGGGCCGATTTTACTCCTCAGGAGTTTAAACTGGTGGGCACGAATGACGTTAGGCCTTCGTATGTCTATAAAAGTCCGTATGGTCTAGTGGGTGGCGGCTCTCTGACACCATCTCTGAACTTCACCTTTGCTCCATTCTCTCCTTTTGGTTTCTCTGCAGTCGCTGAGGTACCAGGCAAATTCTCATCACTATAGAGCTTTTGTCCTTCTCTGTCTAAAAATCTCCTGCCTGGATATTTGCAGGTATCACTTCTTCATTCTCGACTGGGTCTTGCCTCCACAGAGCAGCCTCCCCTGACCGACTTTCCTAAGCTGACACTATCACTTTTTCCCCACATCATGTGATGTCTCTTCTCAGCTAAATATCATCTGACACATGACATGCTTTTTTGTTCATGGTCTGTGTTTTTTACCAGAATGTAAGCTTCCTGATCAGGATGTGGCATATAGTAGGCACTCAATAAGTGCATGTTGGATGAATGAGTGAATGAATGAATGAAAGCAGGACAGTGTCCAGAAGTACGATGGAGCCCGTGGGCAGACCAGGATTTTCATGGTCAGAGAAATACCAGGACAAAACAGCCCTCCTGCATCACTTACCGCTACAGGCATCATATTCGTAGTATCAAGAGAGAACCGCCTTCTTTCCAGGAGGCTGTCCTGCATTTCTCCAGGCTTTCCTTTCAGTATCAGCAGGATTGTCTTCAGCACGTGAGGGGCCACGCTCGCCTCGGAACCTGCCGCGTGCCACATCAGTATCAGAGTGCTGCAGACACACCCACCCCGCCCCAGCACGGTGAGAATCGGGCTGTTCATTTCCTACGTGATACTGTGTCGCGAGTCAGGAAAAGTCTTGGGTTTACATGTTTTATAGCAAAGAAACTGCACACAAGTCGAAACCCAATTGATATGCTCATTTCCAAATGATCCCGTTAGTCTCTTGTCCTTGAAAACACAGGAAGGATTTCAGTGCGGTATTAACAGAAAACACAGTCTGCAAGTTCACTTCCTAGCACATCTAAATGTCTGCCCAGGTCAATGCCAAGAGCTGATAAGCCTTCTCCATCCTATACTCTGGTTCCCCCACCTTGTGATCTTGTTTATCCAGGAATAATGGAATATTTAAAAACTGGCATAAAATACAAATTAATGGGGTGCCTGGGTGGCTCAGCTAATTAATACAAATTAATATAGGTAAATATATCAACTTAAAAAACCCAAATAAATAGAAATACTAAGCAAAAAACTAACTATATAAATTTAAAAATTAGAAAGGTAAGTTTAAATTGAGCTCGGAGAAGTGGGCCCTTTTGTGAAATGTCACACATTTATTAGCGACACGGATGTCACTCACTAGAACCCTGGCTTCTCAACTCCCAGTCCCTTAGCTCCTTTCTATGTGTCTGGCCATCAAGATTACTTTTTATTATTGCTTATCTTAAAAACTGCTACACACCTCTGTGTGGGCATATTCCTGATCCCTTATCAATTCATGCTGGGTTCTGAACCTCATTTTATTGTCTCTCTGCATTTAGGTTCCTAACAGGGAGGCCTGGTCCTACAGAGCACAGACATACCAGCTCTTTAGAACCCATTATTCCACTGCTCCTGCCTTCTGGGCTCAGCTTCAGAACTACGCTTAGAACCACATGGACATCCAGTCTCATATGCCCCATATCATTCCCTTACCTCTAGATCATACCTTCCAGGTGACCAGACATTCTCTCTTTTTCTCTGATTTAGCTCAGCTCCAAATCCTAGTCCTTTCTACCTCAATCCTTACCTACTATTACACAAGATCTGCTGGTGACCATTTTAATTAAATTAACATAACTCTAATCGTGCTTTCTTTCTGTACCTCCTCATTTCATATTGTTCGTACTGGATTCACTGGCAACTTTTATCAATGTTGGGCTATTCCTTCTCAACAAAATGTTTGAAGGCTGGTAATATATTGCATACAGTGGCTTCTTACTTCCTGAATGAGAAAACGCTGAGTCTTACGAAGATTTTTAATTTCCAGGCGTCTTCTCTGTAGTAAAATAGTTTGTACTTATGAGCCTCCCAAATAAATATAAGCTTTCAGTTAGGGGGAAAAAAGTCAGTCGTATAATTGGTTTAGCATTTTGTGGACTTTGATGCCCTTTCATGGATGTTAACTCATTTAACCCATATAATTGCTGTATAGATAGAGAATTTTTCTCATCTCACAGACGAATTGAGGATCAAGGAATTTAGAAACTTGTGTGGCTGGGAAGGAATTCAGACCCATTTGTTTCCGAAGCCGGAATCCTTTCCATAATGTAACTTTCCACCTTGTGTATGGTTAATAGTAAAGAAGTATTACTTTCCTGCTCACGGTACAGATGATAGGAATGGGGTGATGTCATTCACTACCCTCTTCTACTGTGAGTGAGGCTCACACTGTCCCATTGGCCCACACTGGTATTCTTTCCTCCTTAATATCTTCTGTGATCCTCAATCATGAATTTCAGATAAATAGTTAAGGAACAGCTACTTTTAACGTTTCATTATTTTGCTGGTGGAAGTACCTTACATCTGTTCTTCACAAATGAGGGGCAGAAAGCACTACAAATATAATCACTTATGGGAAAAAACCCATCGTCACTGTGAGGAGAGGTTGGTTCCTATGGGTTAGGCAGCAGAACACAATTTAAAACCTCAGATAAATGACAATGACAATGACCATTTTTTGACGGTGTTTACCATGGGTAGGTATTGTATGAGAATAGGAATAAAGCGCATGATCTTTTTAAAATTTTATGGTCATTCTAGGTGATGCAAAAACAGATACTCTTTTTCAGAAGAAAAGAAGCCAGGCCTAACTTGCCCAGCTCTGTTGGATTCTGGAGGCTATGAACAAACCCCTGTAGAAGGGGTGAGGGAGACTTACTTGTCTGCTGGGACTGGGTAATCCATAAGTTGGAAGACAACCTTCTTCGGTGAGGTGCGTGTTAACAAGGTGATGACCTGCAACATTGTGTTCTTCATAACGTGAGAAGGATTCTCACACAGTTGCTTATAGATGGTGTCCACAATCTTAGACACCTGGAAAAGCAATTTAATAGGTCAACAAGAGCCTCTTTTTCCATGGCCACCTCTAAAGTGAGACATTTCTTGGATGTAAGAATTCAGTCCTTCTGAATTGGCCAAGATGGTAATTAATGCACAAATAAGCACTAGAGGGAAGCATATTTATGTATGTGACTACACAATGTAAAACATTTGTTGGGATGAGAAATAAGCCTATGCACTTATTGATAGTGGGAAAATACCCATTTTTTTAAAAGTTTATTTGGGGGAAGGTAGACTTCCTTATTTAAGACATATAAGCTCAGTATAGAAAGCATGTATACAAAACAACATGGCGGTTCCTCAAAAAGTTGAAATTAGAGTTGCCCTACGACCCAGCAATCGCACTATTGGGTATTTACCCTAAAGATACAAATGTAGTGATCTGAAGCGGCATGTGCACCCCAATGTTTATAGCAGCAATGTCCACAATAGCCAAACTATGGAAAGAGCCCAGGTGTCCATCCACAGATGAATGGATAAAGAAGATGTGGTGTATCTATATAGACAATGGAATACTATGCAGCCATCAGAAGAAATGAAATCTTGCCATTTGCAATGATGCAGATGGAACTAGAGGGTATTATGCTGAGCAAAATAAGTCAATTGGAGAAAGACAATTATATGATCTCCCTGATATGAGGAATTTGAGAGGCAGAGTGGGGAGGTTTGGGGGATAGGGAAGGAAAAAATGAAACAAGATGGGATCAGGAGGGAGACAACCATAAAAGACTCAGTCTCACAAAACAAACTGAGGGTTGCCGGCAGGAGGGGGGTAAGGAGAGGGTGGTTGGGTTATGGACATTGGGGAGGGTATGTGCTATGGTGAGTGCTGTGAAGTGTGTAAACCTGGCTATTCACAGACCTGTACCCCTGGGGCTAATAATACATTATATGTTAATAAAAATAATTAAAAAAAACACCAAAACAAAAACAAACAAACAGAAAAAAGAAAACATGTATAATTCAAGTCCTTTAAGAAGGAAGTCAGAATAATGGAACAGAACAACAGTGGAACTGTATACTTCAGAAAACCTTTCTGACAATTAAAGAAGACTTGAATTTACATAGGGAATGGATGAGTTATGTGTTCAAAGAATGGCCCAGAATGGTAAACACTGAGTCACATAATGTTGCAAATTCTATTCATAGGCCCTACGTCAGTTTTATTTTTTCCCCTTTTTAGTAACTCTTGAAGAAGGAGATTATGAGCTAGACCTGAAATTTGTCTCAAATTAATAGCTGTTTATTCAACATCAAATTTCACCCAGCAAGATAACTTCGCTTTTTGTTTTGAAAATATTCCTTAGAGATCAGGAGATGTTGGTTGACGTAATTTACATCTCACTGCAGTTGTCTCATACACAGTCAGTTATCTGTGCACAACCCCCTGCTCCAAACAATAAGTAGAAAATAAATGAATAAACAGACAAAGTGTTAAAAGTGCAGGATGTTCCTCACGCTGTGTATGCTCCAAGGTGAACATGAAATGGGGACACTAAATGCTGTTCTTCTCCATAGGTCTTGGAACGATGAGTTTAGAGCTCTTCCTTCTCACTCCCTTTTCCTTGCAGCACGACCCAGAACAAGCCAGCTGTGTTACTGTGCACTCGGGATGGCAATCATGATCTGCTTTAATTCTTAAGATTTGCCGTGTTAGATTTGCTTAGAGACTGTAAGCCTACATTCTAAATGTGCAATTTAGGGATTTTTCAGGGCTAATTTTAACTGTGCACAATTTTCCATTATAACTGATTTTATTTTATTTTTAAAGTATTTTATTTAGTTAGTTTTACAGAGAGAGCACATAGGAGCCTCGGGGGAGGGAGGGGAAAAATCTCAAGCTGTCTGTGCGACTGGCTCTCACAAGCCCCAGATCGTGACCTGAGCTGAAACATAGTCCTGTGTGAGGACTATGAAATGTGAATCGCACTATTTTCTTGAGCTAAACGCTGTTATATTTACATCTATCACTGGCATCACACAATACAAAGATGGTAAAGTCTGTGCTATTTAAAAAATTTTGGTTTTCCTTTTTTTTTTTTTTTTTAACTTAGTAAGACATTAAATAGAAAATAGAAATGCCATGACAAATTGAGAGAGAAAGAGACTGTGGAGGAAAGGCAAAAAACTCTTCATATGTTTGTATATTTAATGGCACTTTGCCCCCTCTGTTTTGAACAGGAAGCCCCACATTCATTTGCACTTGGCCCCACAAATTGTGTAGCTAGCCCTACATCAAGCTGAGGATCCTTGAAAACTTTTCCTAGTGGTTACACAGAGGATTTCAATTACATATGTACTATTTTACTGTTTTTAATGTATTCTTTAAAAAAAAAACTGATGCAAATGTGGCAAGATATTATGATTTGGTATGATTGGTAGGTAAACATTCATGACATTATTTTCCAAACTCTTCTGCGGGCTTGAAATACTTCACACACAAAAAAGCCTCATCGGGTTAATAACATAATGAACAATAGAAAGAAACACACAGGAAAAGAAGTTTAGGCATATAAGAAAGGCAACAAGAGCACTTTAGAGAATAAAATCTGTGTTTCTCTACTCACTGTCGAGTATCTTACCATGGTGACCTTATGTGCATGATATTCCAAGGTCAATTTCAGCATGGTTGATGCCCTGAGTGCGATTACATTATTAGGTGAAGAGAGTCTCATGAGGAGACTCCACACAAAGTCAGTCAGCAAGGATGGCAGGAGGGTGTATCCTACACTCTGAAACCAAAAAGGACAGCCATGACCTCATGCCTTACCTATAGTAACGTAAGAAAGACAACTGAATTCAATCATCCTGGAGGAAGCTCCCAGGCCAGGTAGGGCCAAGTGATTTTTGTAGGCCTTAGGCATTTTTGCTGTTGTGGCCCTCTTCCACCATTCAAAAATGTTAAAAATTGAATTTAAATGTTAAAAATTGAATTTACAACTGTATTGCTATTGAGATGACTATAATTCAAATGGAATTACATTTATTTTTTTCTTCTGATTTTTAAAGTGGCTAAAACACTCTTATCTAGGTAAGTCACCTCTGGGGCCAGGCCAGGAAAAAATGAAAAACCATGGCATTACAATTAGGAGGAACTGTAAAATATTGATTTTACACCATTTTAGCTATTCAAATATTAGAAATTATTGTGGGATTCTTTAGTTTTGGAAATTAGTTTGCTGAGATCTGATACGAGCATGATTAGCAGACGCAGGAGGGGACGAAGTAAGAAAGGCAGGATGATTCAAGGGGTGGACTTTCCTCTTTTACAGAGAAGGATCAAGAAATAGGAAGAGAGAAAAAATGTTCAGGTGTCGATGACTGAGGTATAAGAACTACAATTCAAACAATCCTTTTTTTTTTTAAAGTCAGAGAAATATCCATGGACCATGAAATAACAGAGTTACATGATTATGGATAGATCTCTCAGTTAAGAAAGATGGATGAATCACATTTTCTCCTTTCATATACACAAATATATGTATATATGTTGCATATTATATTGTAAACACACACACACATCATTTTCCCAAGTACAGAAGGTACCCAGTCTCGCCAGTGAAAGCTTATCTGCATCCCTCTTAAAAGGATGGAGCTCTTTTTGGTCAATAGGGCAAACCTGAGGGTTGAGTAAAAATGGGGGACCCCCCAGTCTCCCTCCTGTTGCTGGGCAGAGGGGTGAGGGGTGGTATCCTTGGAATGCTGTGGAAGAAAGCTAAAGGAGGGTCACTAAGGCTTGGTGAGATGGACTGAGTGTCACAAATAGTTTGCCCTTCTTTAAGAAAGCCAGATTTCATTATATGATTTGTTGAATTAAAAAGAACATTGAAATGGGGGAATATTCTCTTTTAGCTTTTTGTTTATTCAATGAAATTATTCTAGTGAAAATAAGAACTCCTGCCAGAAGTTTCTGTCACATGAAGTCCAAGTATGACAGTAGACTACATCAAATGACAGGGACTCCCTATAAAATGTGATCTGCATGTAACTCTTTAGAAATATACCAATCCCATAGGACCAGCTGGATTCTTTAGAAATCACCTATATCTCCCCAATTTCTTACTTTAAAAAAAAAACATTGATTTATTTATTTGAGAGAGTGAGCAAGAGAGAGAGAAAGAGAGAGAGAAAGCATGAACAGGGTAGAGGGAGAGGATGAGGGAGAAGCAGATTCCCTGCTGAGCAGGGAGCCCTACACAGGGCTTGATCCCAGGACCCTGGGATCATGACCTGAGCCAAAGGCAGATGCTTAACTGACTGAGTCATCCAGGTGCCCTTATTTCTTACTCTTATACCATGTTATTGCATATTCTTGGTGCTTCTTGTTGTAATGGCTGCGTGATATTCTATTAACTTGATATTCCATAATTTATCATCTATTTCTCTGTGTTTGATGCAACATTTGTTAAAAAAAAATAAACCACACATCTGTGAAGAACCTCTCCTCAAAAATAGCTTATTATTTTTAGTTTTTTTCCTTTGTGGCTCCTTCAGAAGACAGTGTCCTCTCTTATAACTGGTCACTATATCAAAGAATGGCTTCTTAATCTGTAAACTGCTTTTTTAAAAAACTTGATCCTCCCATTTCATGGTGTCTTGTTTATAGCTCTCTTGGCTGAAAGCCTTGGTACTTATCATCCTATTCTCATCCTTTGGACTTTGTCTTTGGCCATAGTCTTCTTGATCCCCTTATTACAAGCTCAGATTCTCTCGATCCAGCTGTTCCAATCTGCCGCTGAACGCCCCCACCTCTGGGTTTTCCAGCTACTGCCCTTGCACATAGGGCCACAACTGGCCTGCTTTGTTGTCACAAGTGGGACCCAAAGAAGAGGTCATGAATGCAAGGATCCGGGGCACCCTCCCCACAAACCCAGGATTTCCAAATCTGAAGAATCTTAAACTCAGAAAAGACAAAACACAACCTAAAATTGGTAGTAGCTAGAAGGGGATCTGAGGAGGCGCCACTCCTCCACTCCCAGCTCCATCATGGTGCTCGGGATCCCGGTTCTAGGGTACTGGAGTGGAGGACAGAAGAATGTAGAAGAATTTTCAAGTAAACCTATGGAGATGCTTGGTTTCTTCACGCAAATGGACCATTCCATAGTCAACCAGTCTTGTGATCTTTGAGGCGAACTGGATAAGAATAATGCTTGATTTTGGAAACATGCATCATCATGCAAACACATATTTACGATATCTATGCAGTGTTTTTGGCCATATTAAGTAAGATGTATTGCTTCCACAGCTCCTCAGCCTCCCACAATTCTGTTTCTTTCAGCCATGGCGGGAGAAGTCACTGCTTTCTGTATCCAGTTTTAGGAGGAGCTATAAGACTCCCCCCGCCCCTCACCCCCCCATCAAGAGATGAACTTGCCTGAACGACTTCCCCAGCAGCTTTGCTGAGCTGTTGGTTCAACGTGTGTGGCTAGAAGCCCATCTAGGGACAGCCTAGGCTGCTGCCCAACCTAGGCAGCAGAGCAGGGCGACCTCTCAAGCAGATGGATAAGCTCACAGACTTTGAAGGAAGTGAGGGAGTACACAGAACCTCATGGTTTTCCCCCAGGGTTGGGTCAAGGCAAAAACTATCTACTTGGCACTGAAGTTTATCACTTCAACTTAGAAATTTTTTAACACTTTTTTTAAAAAACAAAATCTAAAGCAGGTTATTTTGATGTTTGTTGAGTGAAACATAATACTATTGCAAAGCCTGTTAACTGGTGACTCCATTCAGTTTGCTAAATAACCAGAAGTTCCCCATCTTTAGTGAATATTTAATAACCAAACAAAAAGAACTATAAGACTAGAAAACACTTCTCTCATTTGCATTCTGTAGGGATTGCATAAAATAATATTAGTTGCTGTATTCAGGAATAATAAGCATCATTCTTATTCATAGAAATGAATATTGGGAAGCCAAAGAGTCTACAGGTTACTTACTCTGGGCTTCAGTGAACTTTAAAAACATGGAAAACATTAATTAAAAATATAAACTGTTGAAATTAGTTGCCACTAAACGTAATAATACACATGAAATAAAAGTCATAGGATCAAGTTGGGGGGGGGGGCAAGATACCTGGGTAATTTTAGTTTTGTCCCGTTGTAAGACCTTAGGTAGGAATTCCATATCAGAGGGACTAGTCAGGAGGCAGTGATTGCAGGACTTCTCACACACTGTGGATCTTTTTCTTTCAGTATCCGCTGTATGAAGGAAAAGAGTTTAAGGTTTTTATGTGATCATTTGTTCCTTCTATGACATTGCTATTTCCAGTTTCTCCTTCCGTCCCAATTCTGGAGATCTAAAGTATTCTGAACATTTAACTCCCTGCTAATACTTTCATCCCATCAAATGTTAGGACAGCACTGATCTGGAGTCCATAAATGTTCACACGAGGTCTCTGTGAAGTACAAATGCAGGACACAGATGATTTTAATCGGTTGTGCACATATTGAATACGTTTAGGCCATCAAATGCATCACCCAGTGCGCTGGAGAACCTGTGGCTAAGCTGGAGTGTTTATTGGTGGGAGAGCAGACTTGGAAGTATTTTGCGAGAAGCCAAGGAAGTTGCAGAGCAGCAAAGCCAGAAGCTCTCAGTGAAGACTTCAGGTGCTGGTGCTTTCAGTCCTGGAGAAGAGGAGTTTCAGTGATTTCATTTGTTTGTTAACAGCTCTGTAGAGATTTCACTGACCTATAGTTTATTTAAAATGTAAAATTTTAAGTTTTTAATATATGCATACACCAGTGAAAATAGTACTGCAGTAAAAAGTAAATAAATACAAATTTTTTTAAAAAGCCACAACCATATTCATTTCCTGCAGCGCACCTGCTGCCCGTGTCCGCCCCAGTCCAAAGGCAACCACAGATCTGCTTCCTGCTATCGGCTGTCAAATTCGTGTTTTCTGTCTTCTAATTTTATAAAAATGGATTCATAGAGCATGTACTCTTCCGTGGTTTGGCATTTTTCACTCAGCAAGAGTATTTTGTGATTCATCCAAGTCGTCTGGATCAAGACTTCATTCCTGTTTTACTGATGAATACCACTCCACTGTAGGGGCGCGCCATCGTCTGCTCATCCATCTGCCGGCTGGTAGACATCTGGGTTGTTTCCAGTTTTTGGCTTTTCTAGATAAACGTGCTGTCAACATTTGTGTACAAGTCTTGGTGTGGATATCTGCTCTCACTCCTCTTAGGTAAGGCCTAAGTGATGGGATGACGGGATCCTTGGGTATGTGTGTGTTATCTTTTTAGGATACGGCCAAATTATTTTCCAAAATTGTTGCACCATTTCACACTCCCTCTAGCAACGTGTGAGAAGTTTCAGTGGCTTCACATCTTTAATAACATATGGTACGGTCAGCGTGTCAATCTGAGACATCCTAATGGGTATGGAGTGGGATTTCATTGCAGTTTTTAAGTTACATGTCTTTTATGACCAAATGTTGAACATCTTTGGGTGTGTGTCCTTGCCATCTGTGGTTCTTTGGTGAAGTGATTCAAATAATTCAAATTCAAATTTACTATACTTCAATTTGTTTCTGTTTTCTAACTGAGTTTGAGTGTGCATTTTAAATTCTGGCTATGGGCCTTTTCTCAGATATGTAACTTGCAAAGATCTTCTCCCCGTGCATGGCTTATCTCTTCTCTTGACAGTGTCTCTCGAAGATTAGAACAGATTAATTTTTCATTTTTCAAATTTATAGGTCATGCTTTTGTTGTTGTATTTAAGAAGTCCTTGGGGTGCCTCAGTGGCTCAGTCAGTTAAGCATCTGACTCTTGATTTTGGCTTAGGTCATGACCTCAGAGTCCTGAGATCGAGCCCTGAGATGGGTTAGGATTCTCTCTTTCCTGCTCCTTTTTACCCTCCCCACTGCCCTCTCTTCTGCCCCTGTTTCAAAAAAAAGGAAAAAGAAAAAGAAAATCTTTGCCTAATTCAAGGTACAAGAACTTCTTTTAGTTTCACAGTTTTAGGTTTTACATTTAGTCTTATGGGTCCATTTTGAATCAATTATTGCATTATGTAAAAGATACAGATCAAAGTTCTTTTCTTTTGCATGTATATAACCAAGTTTTTCAACCCTATTTACTGATGTTTTTCTCTTCACTTAACTGTCTTTGAACTTGTATCAAAAAGCATTTGACCATACATATGTGCATCTATTTATAAATTTCTGCTCCTGTTTTCTTGAGGAACACTGGTCTGTAGTTTTGTTTTGTTTTTGTTTTTCTTATAATGTCTTTATGTGCTTTTGGTATCAGAATTTTGATGTCCTCACTGAATGAGCCGGCAAGCATTCAGTCCTTCTCACATTTTGGTGAGTTTGAATAGGATTGATACAGTTTCTTCCTGTAACTGTTTGCTAGATCATTTCAATCTGGAGTTTTCTTTACAGGTATTATATTTTCATTTGCTCAAAATACTTTCAATTTCCATTTTTATTTCTTTTTCTGACTAATGGGTTATTTAGAATTGGATGACCTGGCTTCCAAATATTTTGAATTTTCCAGATCCCTTTCTGTTTTTTGTTTCTAATTTAATTCCATTTTGGTCAGAGAATATATTTTGTATGAATTAAAGATATTTTGCTTTCTTAAGACTTGATTTATGGCTTGAATATGGTTTATTCTGGCAAATTTTGTTTTTCCTTGAGAACGTTCACTTTTCCATTATTGGTGGCGTGTGCTATAAATGTCAATCAGGTCAAGTTGGTTCAAGTCTATATCCTTAACACTTTTCTGTGTCATTATGAATTATTGAGGGCAGGGTACTGAATTCTCTGATTGTAATCCTAGATCCACTCCAGTTCTATCTTTGTTTAATGTATTTTGATTTTTAATTTTTATACATTTTTGTTTTTAGGGAGATATGTATTTAGGATTGTTATATCTTATTAGTTAATTGACAACTTTATCATTATGAAATTACCGTCCTTTTTGCTGGTCGCATTCTTTGCTCTGAAATAAATATATATATGCATATATATATAACATATGTATATTTTTATATATGTTTTTTGATATTGACTTAGCCACTCTAGTTTCCTTTTGACTAATGTTACTACGTTGCATAATTTTCCAACTTTTAACTTTTATTTGTCTTTGTGGCTCTGCATTTAAAGTGGATGTCTCATAAGCAGCATATAGCTGAGCCTTGTTTTTGTCCAGTCTGAGAATCTCTGCCTTTTCATTGGAGGTATTCAGAATATTTACAATTACTCTAGATGGCTATAAGTCTTCACTATTTGTTTCCTATTTTTCCTGTTTCTTCTATTTTTTTCTTCTTTGTCTTGTCTTGTCTTGTCTTGTCTTTTTCTCCTTCTCCTCCTTCTCCTTTTTCTCCTTCTTCTCCCTCTTCTTCCTTTTCTTCTTCTTCTTCTGAGAGAGAGAAAAAGCTGGGAGCGGGGTATGGGGGAGTGGCAGAGGGAGAGGGAGAGAATCTTAAGCAGATAAGCAGATTTGGAGCTCAGCATGGAGCTCAACATGGGACTCAATCTCATGACCCTGAGATCATGACCTGAGCTGAAATCAAGAGTTGGTTGCTCAACCAATGAAGCCACTCAGGCATCTCTTTTTTGTCTTCTTTTAAAGTACTTAAGCATCACATCCCCATTTTGGTTTATTATATGTAACACTTTGCTACATTATCTAAGAGGCTGCTTTAAGGTTTATATTATACATCTTTAGCTTTTCACAATTTAGCTTTAAGGGATATTTCATGACTCTGTGCAAGAACCTTGAACTGTGGTCATATTTCCTCTCTCAATCCTCTGAACTATTGTCATATATTTAGCTTTGACATTGTGATTATTTTTTGCCTTCAACAGGTGATTGTTTTAAAAGATTTAGATAATAAGAAGAGAATTTTAGTATTTACCTACATAGTTGTACCCCATTATTCTGAATTCCCTTATGTAGATCTAGATTTTTCACCTGGATTTTTTTTTTCCTGAAGGATTTCCTGTAGTATGTCTTATAGTGCAGATCTGGTGATGAATTCTAACAGCTCTTGAATATCTAACCATGTCTTTATTTCACTTTTGTTTTTAAAAAATTTTTTGCTGACTGAAGAATTCCAGATTGACTATTTTTTTTCTTTCACTACTTTGGGAGGCTGCACAATTGCCTATGGCTTTTATTGTTTTGGATGAGAAATCTGCTGTCATCTTTACCTTTGTTCCTCTGAATGAAATGTCTTTTTTCCTCTGGCTCTCCTTAAAATTATATTGTTGATGTCTACTGGAGTGTCCTTCCTCTCAGACATTGCAGTTTTCATCTCCAGAGGCTTAGTTGAAGTCTTCTAGAAATTCTTCTGTATCCCTACTTCACACGCTCATCTTTTTCTCTGACTCCCTCAATAAATGGAACATATTACAATAATTCTTTTAATGTCCCTGTCTACTAATTCTATCATCTGGGTCAGTTTTGATGAATTTTTCTCCTCATTATGGGTTTTAGTCTGCTTCTTTGCATACCTAGTAATTTCTACCGGATGTCAGACACTGTGAGTGTTAACTTGTTGAGTGCTGGAATTTTTGTATTCTTAGGAGTAGTCTTAAGCTTCATTCTGATGAACATTTAAAGTATTTGGAGATGATATCATTTGATCTTTTTAGATCTTGTTTTTAAGCTTTGTTCAGTGGCACAAAAACAATTTAGTCTAGAGATAGTTTTTTTTCTTCTAATGAAACAAAATGCTTTGAGTGCTCTCATCACTTGTAAATTATGAAGTTTTAAATTCTGGCTTATAGTCATAGGCACGATTCCCAGCCTTTGGGAGTTCACTGGGTTTCTTTCTCTAATCTTTCTCCCCCAGCCCCAGGTAGTTTCCTCACAGGCTCTGATCACTCCACACCTGAATGGTTAAAGTGAGCCCTGGCAGGTCTCTGGAGTTCTCTCTCTGTGCCCTCCTCCTGCTACTCAGGTCCCAGACCTGTAAACTCTAGCTGTCTTGATTCCTAATTCTGTCTCTTCAACTTGGTGAGACTACTGGGTTAGAGCCTCAAAACTCACTTTAGGTGGTAAGCTCAGGCAATTGTAATCCCCACCTCATTTATTCATTTGTTCCCACCTCTCAGGAATCATTGTCCTTCGTTATCTGATGTTCAATGCCTTAAGAACAATTATATACATTTATATATTTAATAACATTTATTATGGGAGGATACATCTCTTATCCCTTTAAGTTATTTGGAAGTAGTTTGATACTTTGAGGACTTGCTTTTATGCTTTGTTAGGCTGCCCATAGCAACACTGACTTTAGTTTTGGGCTAATTTTCCCCAACCACCGAAGTGAGAATCTGAATATTCTATTTGAAGCCCCATTAGAGTGGAAAAGTATGCCTCCTTTTTAGAAGTCCCCCTGGTAATCTTTCTTCTTCTTCTTCCCTTCCTCCCCATAACATTCCTGTCCCCACCATTAGTACACAACACTAATCTAAGTAGAGCACTTTATAGATCTTGAAGAACCATATATACTAGCATATTTTGCTCATTCTAAAAAAGATTACAAAATATGTTTTAGAAAGTGGGACTATGGATCTTGGGAAGGATTCAGAAATCTACAGAGCCTTCTTGGGACCCATAGGTGGAAAGGTTAGGGACAAATCCTTAGTATCCATTAGAAGAGATGGTGTGAACCCTTCTTACCACTCTGACACTTGGCGATGCAGAGGAGGTGGTACAGTCCTGAGGATGCTTGTTGTGTGACTAAGGGATCACTGTGGCAGCACAGAAGAGACAATTCTGCCGCCAGGACACCCAAACATGGGGCATCAACACTTGCCTAGTGGAAAAACAGAGGAGGAAAAAAATGCATTTGTTATGCATAGTTACCATGGAATATCTGTATCTGATCCTCTAATTTATATGTATCAGACTAGGATTAGAGGATGAACTTCAGAATTTACAAAACCTATATTCAAATCTATTCCTGAACCTCAATTTCCTCGTCTATAAACTGTGGATAACAATGCTATCTTGTCGTAGTTACTGCGGAGACTATTCATGACAAAAAAGAAAGTTCTTGCTTTCCAAGACAGTTGCTCTGGGGAAACCATCTTCCCTGCGTGCTTCCGTCTGTTAGTCTGCCTCTTGCCCTGCCCCTCACCTGTGGCTCCCTCCCCACCAGAGAATTCAGGATTTGTGTCTCTCCCAAACTGTGTGTTCCCACTTCCTACCAGCTTGGATTTGGACTCATCTCTACCTTTACTTGTGGAGTTTGTTTTGCTGGTTTTCAGGTCGATTTCTGGGGTGTTTAGGATAATTTGAAAATTATCTACTTGTATTCCTGAGACAAAGTGAGCCTAGGGTCCTCCCACTCCACTGCCATCACGCTCCTGAAATCCCACCCGTCTTTCAAATGCTGATGTGCCGAAGGAACAAACCCGGGGAAAATCTTCTGTCCATGATACACGATGACATGTTTAGCTCACATTTCCCTGCCTGTTTGAAAACTGAATAGTTTTTTTTTTTAAAGATTTTATTTATTTATTTGATAGACAGAGATCACACAAGTAGGCAGAGAGGCAGGCAGAGAGGGGAGGGGAGAAGCAGGCTCCCCGCTGAGCAAGGAGCCCGATGTGGGACTCGATCCCGGGACGCTGGGATCATGACCAGAGCTGAAGGCAGCGGCTTAACCCACTGAGCCACCCAGGCATCCCTGAAAACTGAATAGTTTAATGGAAGGGACACACATGACAGCACAGAGGTCATCACATAAGGAGAATTACTGCGTTAAAAAGTATTTTTGATAGAAATTCAAAATCAAAATCAAAATCCTGACTACAAATGGCAGTCAGGCTTGTTCAATAGGATGAGGGCCTCTGAGGCTCTAGAAGACATTGGCCAGGGTAGTTTATGGGGGGGAAAAAAGTCTTCCCGCTGAATGCACCTGAGAACAGAATGGATAGTTACACACCATTAGAGAAGGGCAAACCAGTCTTCACTGATACGTTCAATTCGTCCGACCTAGAGGTACACAGAGGAGGCCTGTGGGAGGCTCAGCTTTTAATTCAGTAATCCACTGAGCTGTTCAGTTCATGTTATTTTTTCTGCTCTCCTCCATTAATTTCATGGACTTAACCATCTTATTTTATTTTATTTTTTTATTTATTTGTCAGAGAGAGAGAGAGAGAGAGCGAATGAGCACAGGCAGGCAGAGGCAGAGGGAGAAGCAGGCTCCCTGGCGAGCAAGGAGCCCGATGTGGGACTCGATCCCAGGACGCTGGGATCATGACCTGAGCCGAAGGCAGCTGCTTAACCAACTGAGCCACCCAGGCGTCCCAAGGACTTAACCATCTTTAGAGGACATTACCATAAAGAGAAAGTTAGGTTTTATGCCTTCATCAACGATGAACGGGCTGATGCTCGCTGAGCTTCCCTGTTCCGGAGGACGCTGGTGTGCTTCCACCTGCTGGCGCTCGCGCACAAAGTGGGGAGTCACCCTACGTGGCATCTCAAGGAATCAGTTATAGGTAGGAACCGTCAACTTAGGAGAGCCTTCTGCCATGGAAATGGAATTGCATATTTACTTTTTCACAGTTGAGGGGTGGGCTATGTGTAGGGGGGAATGAACTTTATGAACATAATCAAAATTGAGAAGAGGTGATAGATGATGACAAAACTCCAAAAGATCTTGCCTGTTACCTGAGTGGAACTCACTAGAGTGAATGAATGAATGAATGAATGTACACTGAATGAAAATGCAGAAGCAGAAGCACGTGACTAGGTCTTGCTCAGACAGTCCCCCTCAAATTCTTGCTGAGTGCCTAGAATTCAGGGACTACGCAGCAAGGAGGCTGGAGATGTGACCCACACTCAACGTCAAGCCTTACTGAAAAACTTGGTATGCTTTGCCTTTCAAACATTTGAAGGGACCGCCAGCCATTTTAGAGAACCGGAGAGCCAGAACAGGGAAACAAATCACTCCATCCCTCTTTCGAGATAATCAGCACGACGCAAGGAGCATCACGGATTACTTTTCCTCGTGTAAGCAAATTGTGTGACATCCCAAAGCTGATGTTAAACAAAATAGTAAAAATTCAGGTGTGTTCTAAGGGTTATCTAGGCTTTTTGTCTCAATATGTCTGGAAGCTATTTGCATAAGTAGTAGAAAATGGCTACACAAAGACGGTATCAGAAATGTATGTTTCTGATCCTCTTTATTCTAAACTCCTAAAATAATTCAAACAATCAGATGAGCAATTAGAAGTGTACGTTTAAAAGTCACAGTTGAGGATGAGCTATGGCGAGTGCTGTGACATGTGTAAGCCTGACAATTCGCAGACCTGTACCCCTGGGGCAAATAACACATTATATGTTAATAAAAATAATTAATAAAAAAATCACAGTTAAGGATGAGTCGCAAAACAGAGGTTGGGTACACAGCATCCGTAAGAGAGAGAAATGTCCATAGATAGTAAGGTCTCTCAGAAGGAAGGCAATGATGTCATTAAAAATATAGAAAACCTCAGCAAATACTGGCAATTATGAGATGCCTATTTGTTCTCCATTTGAAAGTCCAGTGACTTGCCCGTGTCGTGGAGGTGTAGGGAAGCACTCAGTGAACATCCGCACGGGCACGGACGAGGTAATTCTGTGGTGCTGACACGACAGCCTACTCCTACTCTGATCAATCATCTAAGTATTTCTAAGTATGGATGTACTTGAACAAAGAGACTATTTGTTTATTGTCACCTAAATATACCTGAATGTGCATCTATAAGTAGATTACAATGTATTAAAACCATGGATGTATGCTCTGGCTGAAAGAATGAGATAACTCTACACATATTCCCATGAAGATCCCTGAGGAACGTACTGTTCAGCGAAAAATCGAATTGCAGGACCAGGCATAAATATAATGTGGTTTTAATAAAGAAGCACTAAGTAAAAAGCTGTGTATCTCAGTGTGTGCACGCGCGTGCTGGTGTGCACACGGGAGGCTGTCGGCGGCCCCGGCCCGGCAGCACACTGGGGAGGAGAGCAGCGTGGAGCTTTACAATGAGACGACTCAGGAATTACTTGTATGCATTTCAAACAAATGCATAATGCTTTTAAAAATATTTTAGGAAAGGGAGAAATAAGGAGGAAAGCAGGGATGGAAGGATTTATAAGGTTGCAGCTAACCCTGATCGCGATCCACAGAGAATCCAGGGAGTCAGCACAGAGTGTGACACGCGCATTCTGTGGGTAGAAAGCATAAAGGGTCTCAGCACTGGGTGAGAGACTGTGCTCTGACGGAGCTAAACCACGTAGCACATTGACGCTTCTGCACGTCCACCTGCCGGCGCGGTCAGACCAAGCCCTTAGTGCTTCGCAAGGCCCAGCGCTCGGAAAGCCGGGCCGTGGCAACGCGGCTCCGGAGCACGTGCGTGTGGGCCTCTGTGACTTACGTATCCCCTGACTCTCCGGGACGCAAAGCTCAGCACCCTGCTGATGATCCCCATGATCCTCTCCTGCAGGTAGGCGCTGTCTTCGTTCATCCACACAGCCATGTCCTGGGAAAACACAGTCATCATCCGAGAGCACTTCTGCTTCTACATTTCCATGTCTACAAGCTCCCTCCCTGTACTCTCCAACTTCACCCAGTCAAGGGCCCTGATTATTTCATATCTAACCCACATTTATCTCAAAAAGATGACAAGCTAGGAGTATACTACTTCATCTACTGTCATAACTACACTTGGGTTGTATGTTATTTAATTTTATGCCGTGAATGTTACTCATGATGTGCATTGTAAGTCGCTTTGTCGGCCAGTCATCACGGAAAGTTTAACAGGACGCTATCATGGGATTGCTAGAGCTTCTCCTGCTTTTCTTTCAAAGGACATGTCCGCTCTCTCTGTCTCTCTCATCAGAGGATCCGATTTTCAGTTTTAAAAAAGAATTAGAATGTCATCTGATCCTGAAATGTCATCTCACTCCAGAATTTCCTCTGCAGACTCAACACTCAGATATTTTCTGGCTCATAGTTGCAGAGAATATTCCTGGAGACAGCTCAGTTAGAAAGTTCTTGCTAATTTTGATTCAGCTCCCTCTTGCTGTTACTGTTTGTTCTAAGCCTTCAGATGCAGCGACATATTTACAAGCTGGAAAGGGAGGAAATGGCATATGCCTCACATACCAACCACCACTAACGGATTTCTTTCTTTCTTTTTTTTAAGATTTTTATTTATTTATTTGACAGAGAGAGATCACAAGTAGGCAGAGAGGCAGGCAGGGAGAGAGGGGGAAGCAGGCTTCCTGCTGAGCAAAGAGCCCGATGCTGGGCTCGATCCCAGGACCCTGACATCATGAGCCGAAGGCAGAGGCTTAACCCACTGAGCCACCCAGGCGCCCCCACTAACAGATTTCTTAAGGCACTCTGTTGGAATCCACAGTATTTGTGCTAAATCTCCTCCCTTTCACTTGCTCCCATTGTAGAGAACTCTTCTGAAGTCCATTTCCTAGGGCAGAAGAGTCTCTAAATCCCAGGGGGGTCAGTCTGTGCCTTCTCCAAGAGCAGGCTTTTAGCTCTTTTTGAGAATCAAGTGAGTTTCTAGACATGGAAGGTATGAGAACAACATAATCAAGGAACAGGTTTCCAAGTAAGAGAGCCCCCCCCATTCATTAGTGTGGCATATATTATTGCTCCTCTCTTTGCTTCCATTTCCTTATCAGCAAAATGGGGGAAAATCATAGTAGCTTCCTCAGAGGGTTATTTTAAGGATTAAATGAGATGACCTATACATGAAATATTCAGCTTAGTTAACCTGATGTAGAGTAAATGCTCGTAACAGTAGTTTATTGGTTGAAAGAGCACACATGGGGAGGTGGTTGTAATAATGGGATAATAATAAGGACTTTAAAGAGTTGTAAGGCTAAATTTTTTAAAATGCACAGAAAATACTCAACTCAAGTTAGACACAAATGAACTCCGTGTATTTTATTTTCCCTCGCATTCCTTCTTGTCTTCCCAGATACCAGTTCTGCTTCTTTACTTGAATGTATTTTATGACTTGCCTAAACCCATAATGCTCCTAGTAGAGGAGTTCAACCTGGTTTCCCAGTATTTCCAAACAGGTGCCCCTGACGCCATCATATTAGAAGCCGTTGAGGACGGTCAGACATCCTGAGCGGTCTCCTGTCTCTGCCTGCGACGCTAAAGACACCATGAGGTCCGGATGTAAGTGGGGATTCGGACAGTTGTTGGGCTTTGCTCTGACACCACGGTGTCCGCGAAGCCTGTCCGGGAAGCCAGGATGCTTCAGCTCCAGTGTTGCTGGGGAGGAAGCAAGCACACGGAGACCCTCATGGCATGGCTGCACCGACCGGCAGGTAGTCTGAGCCGATCCCCCTCTCTTTTCTGCTAAACCATGCTGCATCACTCTTACATGGCCACGGAACATTTGGCTTCTTAAGTGTTTTGTTGCTGCCATCTTCCCAAAATTGAATTCTTAAAACTATATCTCTTTAATTGAAATAAAGGGAAGCGATTTCATTTTGGGGATAATTATACGGCTTGGGAGGAAAAGAAACGAAAATCAGCCACCAAATACTTGAAGGAGACGTAAGTATAGGAAAAGGGAAATACTAAGTGAAATATAATGACTTCTTTAGATTTAAGACAAGAAGACAAAATTGCTCATTTTCCCCTTTATTTTACCTTTAAGATTTGCAGTTTGTAGAGATCTTTAGACACTAAGATCAGAAGAGTGTCCTCAAATAAGTTTAAAGTGTTTTGATATAAATTCTGAAAAACAAAAAAAGTGACACAAACAGCCGGCCAGGTAAAATTAGACATAACTTTGTTCAATGTCTATGGCTCTCTGCCTTGGGGTCCTGTGTTCTCCCCATAAACTGAAGGTAAGAGAGGAGAGAGACAGCCAGAGAGATGAGAGCTCTCAGGACCATGTGCCATGAATCACCCTCCACCTTCCAGGGCAGCTGGGGAAACAGAGACCAGGGATGTTGCTCCCCTTCCTGCAGGGCTAGTCCTCCCTCCGCCTCTCCCTGCTCTTACTTCCTTTCTTGGAGCATTTGCCCGTAAACTCTTGTCCTTGCTAAAATAATTAACCAAAAGTCTCTTCATTCATTTGTTCCTGTAACTCCTATACAACCCATTAAATCCATGAGTTGTAGAATTCACAAGGAGTCCAGGGGGTACAGATGAAAGCTGGAAGACACTGTGGTTAATCTATGGATCGATAAAAAGTGAAGGAGATAACAACAAGGATTATGAGCTGCGGAGGGGCGCTCTGCTGGACTGCTGTGGTGCGTAACGAGGGCTCCTAACAAGGGAAGGAAACGCTCACCTCCAGGTCCTCTTCGTCATCTTCCCTGTTTCCCATTTCCTTCACTTCCTCAAGACTTGGTATAGAAAATACCATTTTAAAGGAGGACTTTATTATCTTCAGTTGGGTTTCAAACTGCAGTAGGGGATCTATATGGCTGGTAAGAAAGAGGTGTAATTATTACACAGAGGAGAGAGCAAATGTAATCTAAGTTTAGTGTCTTTTTCTGGTGTAAGAGAGAATGTACTCGAAAATGAGGCCCAGCTCTTGGCTTTATATAACATGTGGGTTTTAAATATCCTCATAAAAATGACAATGGTGCCTTAAGTATAAAGGAATGAGTTTCTTTTTAAAAATCATCTGTAATCAGTTATTTAGAAACCAGAATATATTTCTCCATAGACACAACAATGTGAAGAGTGGCCACAATTCCAGGCAAATCCACAAAGCCATGCTGAGCTGAAATATATTACTGCCACGTTTTCTCTAAGCTGTGATACTAGGCTTCTCACATTTTAATGTTTCTGAGGTTGTTGGGATGCATCCTCTAATTCTGGGCAAAAGAAGCCTGCTGTCCCCAGTTGGAAAGACAAGTTAGGAAACGGTTGTTATCCCTTAGATATGTGTGATGTGGATCACAGTTCTTCCCGATTTTTTTTTTTTTTTGACGTGAAAATACTTTTTTTTTTTAAGATGGTGATATAGGTGGTAAGGTAGGAAATTTTATGCTGGACTCAGGATATCTTTTTCTCTACTGGACGGGAAAATCAAAGTGTCTAATCCCACTGTTTGAAATGGAATTTCTTAGACTATGTTAGATAATTTTCAAATCTTGGGAAGATTAATTTGACTTATTCATAGCTTGAATGAATTATTAGACTCTGAACAGCTTCCAGTAGAATTTTCAGGGGAAGGTATTTAACTTTTAGGGATAAATAACTTGGCTTAGGAAAATGCAAAATTAAGATTTTGATGAAATAGTAAATAGTTGCTTTCAGTGTACTTTGAAATCATACTGCTGGTCCTAAAAATGCTAAAATGTTCCGAATCGTGACTAAAGATAAGAAAAGTAGCATGACCCTCTCTAGGCCTGTGCATAACTGTTAATGGGCAACAGATCTTCACATTTTAAACGTGAGGAAGATGGAGTGTGAGACATTGGTGATGCTAAAGAAAAAAGACACATGCAAATCTATGGGTCAACATGGACAAATGCTGTTAAGGATACATATTTTTTTGGATCCACGTGTAGTTAGCTTTCAAAAGAATAGTTATTAAATTACTAATGTGTTTTACAGTAAGTGACATCTTAGAATTAAGAATTTCAGTGTAAATGCTTTTTTTAATTCTCCAGGGTGCACAACCAGTGATAGGGAAAGGAACTTGGGAAAGAGAAATAAGCATTCTTCACTCAAGTACTGTATGATCAGTAAAAAAGGCAACACATATTTGTGCAAGTATAATTTTAAGGATCACAATTGAATAAAACAAAGTAGATACCTTCTAATAAAAGCAGGGGGAAATTATATTAAACAGATCACAAAGAAATCAGGAGGGACAGTTTAATATGATAAAATGTTTAGTTCAAATAAAAGAATACTGAGAGACAAATATATGATCATTTGAAATAATAAAAGGGATAGTTAATAGCATAGAAAAAAGTTAAATTATTAAAAATAAATATTAAAAGTATAAGGTATTGAATTATTTAAAATATGAGAGGAAATAGAAATTATTGAAGAAAATTATTAAAAGTACAAGGAAGAACAAACACAGTCATAGAATATTAAGCATTCAATTATCAGCATATGGTAGGTAAAAATTAAAAATTCTTCAAAAGAGGAGATCTTTACTAAAATTAATAAGGAGGTATAGATAAATTATATTAAATGAGATAAGGATCATCTTTCTCAATAATCCTGGTGTGCTGACAAATATTTATCATATTTGTAAAATATGTTTTATTCTCAAATCACAATGAGAAATCTATTTTAAAAATGAGAAAATTCAAAATATTTAAAAATACTTGAATACTATTAGAATTTTTCTCATTTAAAGTAAGGGGCATCTGGGTAGCTCAGGTGGTTAAGTATCCCACTTTTGGTTTTGATGCAGGTCATGGTCTTTTGGCTGTGGGATTGAGCCCCGGGTTAGGCTTGGTTCTCAGTGCAGAGTCTGCTTCAGATTCTCTCTCCTTCCCTCTCACTCACTTTCTCTCTCTCTCAAATAAATAAATAAAATCTTTTAAAAAAATAATTTAAAAAAATAGGGACACCTGGGTGGCTCAGTGGGTTAAAGCCTCTGCCTTCGGCTCAGGTCATGATCCCAGGGTCCTGGGATCAAGCCCCGCATTGGGCTCTCTGCTCAGCAGGGAGCCTGCTTCCCTTCCCCTCTCTCTGCCTGCCTCTCTGCCTAATTGTGATCTCTGTCAAATAAATAAATAAAATCTTAAAAAAAAATAAAAATAAAATGAGAGAAAAATGACAAACTAAACATGTAACCAGATTTTAAAGCTACTGAAAATATAATCAAAGAAATAAAGGGCATAAACAAAATGAATAAGTATAAAATGAGGAAAGGGGAGTAATAAATATAATGATCCTTGCTGGCAAATTTAATAAATATTTAAAAAAGAAAAAAGAGGAAGCAGAAACTAAGTATTAAGAAAGCCTACAAAAGTAAAAAGAAAGGAGTAAGGTATTGTATGGGTTTAATAGAAACAAATAAGACTGATTTATATTATTAAATTATATGGGTATATGTGAGGATATATCTTGTGTGAAATTTTATATACAAAATCATATTTGGCCAAAGTACAAAAAGCAAAATCTATAATAAATTTTTTAAAAGTTAAAGGAAAATTATTACTTGGAGGATTTTTAACACATTTAGGTAGACCAAAAAGAAAAAAAAAAGTTAAACTTACTTGTGGAGCATAAGTAATAACATGAAGGACATTGGGAGATAGAGAAGATCAGTGAGTTGGGGGAAATCAGAGGGGGAGACGAACCATGAGAGACTGTGGACTCTGAAAAACAAACTGAAGGTTTTGGAGGGGAGAGGGATGGGGGGTTGGGTGAGCCTGGTGGTGGGTATTAAGGAGGGCATGTATTGCATGCACTGGGTGTAGTGCATAAACAATGAATCTTGGAACACTGAAAAAAAATAAAATTACAGAAAAAAATTGTGAAACAGAGGGTTCCAATCCAGGGTCTGCCTTTTCATGAACCCTATAAAATACCAAGTTTTGTTTCTATGTGTCTGTGTGTATTTTGGGGGGCGGGTAATCCAAAAGTTTCATCAGTTTCCCAAAGGAGAATTAAAATAGGTTAAGAAGCACTGATACTGAGGACTTTATCACCAGACACTAGGTATTTTACTTGCCCTGCATGCAGTATCTCAGTACATCTTCATGGCAATACTAAGAGGTAAGTACTATCATTATGTTCAACTTTTAGACAAGGAATTTGAGGCACCAGGAAGTTAAGTAACTTCATCAAAGTCACAAAATCTGGGAATGTTGGAACTGATATCAGAAACTTGGTCTGCTTGTCATAATAGTCTTCCTTTAATCTTATAAAATTTCTTATAGATTTTATTTGTCATACACTGGCCAAGTACTATCTGGTACCTAAAGTATTATTTTAGTACATAAGGTCTTCATGTGCACCTACTATCTGTTTTTGTGTAATACTATTTTGTAAATTCTAGTTAATTCACCTAGGCAAGATATACACACAGATCTCAACACAAAACAGTAAATGAGTTTATAAGTTCAGAAGAACAACCAATGAATGGTAATCAGGCATCTGGTTTAACTGGTTATTCAAAACAGTTATAATAAAAGACAATCTCAAAAATATTAACTAATTCCAGAAAGGCTGGGAAGTTGATAGAAGAGGAGGACCCAAGCTCACACTGCCCAGCAGATGCAACTAAATAATGCCCACATCAGTGTAAGTACTCCATAAAAGGACTCAAGGACTGTCAGAACAAACTCTACAACTAAAGGTAGAGAGGCCATATATAAGAGGATAGAAAGGGCAGAGACATGGTGGGGAGCTAAACAGACCATGGGCCATCTGTGGGAGGGACGGAGCTTGCAGGCACAGAGAGAGGAGTGAAAAGGATCCTAACACTGGAAGCCCCTACAGGGAAGACATTTGGCTTTGAAAACTAGAGACGCCAGATTTCATGAGTTCTGACCACCAGTGGGACTTTTAAGCTTTAGCCTGGAATTTTAAAAATCAGCAGGCTTGGTTCTGGGACAGCCTAGAGGGCAATGGAAAGCAGAGTCTCTGCCCTTAAAGGGATAGCAGATGAACAGCCCATGGAGATCCAGCATAAAAGCAGCTGTTTGAAAAATGCTTGGGGATTCTGGGATGGAGTGTTATTTACTAATCTCAGATCAAGTCCTGGAGGACAGAAGTCACTGGGGAGCTCCTGCAGGAACAGAGGAACTGGCAGATCCCTGAGGGACTTCTCTGGGAACTGAGGCGCTAGCAGGTGCCATTCCCCTCTGCTGCCCTTCAGCATAAGCACACAGCCGCTTGCAGGAACCAGCACTGCACAGGCATTCACTACCTGACTTGCTTACACCAAGGGTTCCCCAGGCCCCCAGCTTCAGTGGATGTGCCCTTTCCAGTTGAGCTTGCCTCCGTCCTGGTGCTGTTTGTCCATTCCCCTAGAAGATGGGCACAAACCTTGCCAACACTGTATCTCCTGGCCCACTTTGTGGGACCTCAGTCTCCCTGGGTGGCAGCAGCCCCATGGAAGACTAATGCACAACTTGCTAAAACTGGGAGTCCACCCTAGTCAGCCCATCCCACTGGCGGTGACCCGTCCTCTCCAGTATGCTCTTGGCCTACTCACACAGGGGCTGCAAGCCTGACAATGTGCAAGCAGTGCCAGCAATGGCCAGCGCTGCTCCAAAGTGACTCTGGCCTGTGGTAAGAGGAAGATAATTACACAAACCAGTCAGAAGGTAGCTGCAGCAGGGGGTTAGGCAGACACTAGCTCTGATTGCAGGCCCCACCCCCCAACAAAAATTTCTCAATGGGCAACACAGGGAAAGGGCCCTGCAGTTTGGTGCTACGTCATCTCTGGCAAATGCCTAGTTTGACTCAACTTAAGACCAAGGTGGCCCCCGACTGGTCCACTAACACCACCAGGACAAGCCACTGCCCATAGGGAAATAGAGTCACTGCAGATGGCTGGACTGAAGGGAAAAGTGAAAGACACAACAGCAGGGCACAACACACACAGGAGACACCCGTGAAGTGTCAGTTTCTGGGGAACCAGAGACATTGCACTACAGGGCACTACAGACCCTCTTCTTCATAAGGCCATTATTTTCTAGAGCTGGATACAGAGCTGAGTTTTCTAACAGAAACAGACATAGAGAGTTAGACAAAATTAGGAGACAAAGGAATATGTCCCAAATGAAAGAACAGGACAAAAACACAGCAAGGGACCTAAGCAAAATGGATATAAGTATTATGTCAGGTAGAGATTTAAAGTAATGATCATAAAGATACTCACTGAACTAGAGAAAAGAGTAGAGGACATCAGTGAGGCCCTATAACAAAGAGATATAAAAGGGCAAATCAAAGATGCAGAACACAATAAGTGAAATTTAAAATATACTAGATGGAGTAAGTAGCAAGCAAGAGGAAGCTGAGGAACAAAGAATCAACCTGGAGGACAGAATAATGGAAAGGAATCAATTTGAGCAGGTAAGAGAAAAAAAATCTATGTGGAATGAGAATAGACTTAGGGAACTCAGCAACTTCATCAAGCATAATAACATTCTCATTATAGGGATCCCAAAAGAAGAGGAGAGAGAAAAGGAGCAGAAAATTTATTTGAAGAAATAGTAGCTGATAAGTTCCCTAATCCAGGGAAGAAAACAAATATCCAGATCCAAGAGGCACAGAGATTCCCCAACAAAATCAACCCAAGGAGGTCCACACCAAGACACACAATAATTAAAATGGCAACACATAGTGACAAAGAGAGAATTTTAAAAGCAAGAGAAAAAAATGACAGTTTTTTTAAATTTTAAATTTTAAAAGCAAGAGAAAAAAATGACGAGTGAAACCCCATACGTTATCCAGCAGATTTTTAGCAGAAACTTTGAAGGCCAGAAAAAAGTAGCATGATATATTCAAAGTGCTGAAGGGGAAAAAAAAAATCTGTGGCCAGGAATACTCTCTCCAGCAAAGCTATAATTCAGAAGAGAAGGAGCAATAAAGAGTTTCCCAGGCAAACAAAAACTAAAGAAGTCCATGACCATTAAACCGCCTTACAGGAAATGTTAAAGGAGACTGTATGATTATAAAGGGAAGACCATAAGTAAGAGTAAGAAAAGTAGGAAGGACAAAAGCAATAAAAATAAGTCTACCCATAAAAATCAAGGGGCCCACAAAATAAAAGGAGGTAAAATATTACATCATATACTAAACGTGGAGGGGAGAGGAGTAAAGAATGGGCTCAAGCATAAGGTGTGTGCAGAAATGTAATATACAAATCTAATGGTAACCACAAATCAAAAACCAGTAATATATCTGCAAAAAGTAAAGAGCAAGAATCCAAGTATGTCACTAAAGAAAGCCAGCAAACTGTGAGAGGAGAGCAAGAGAAGAAAGGATCAAAGAGGAGCTATAAAACAACCACAAACCAAGTAACAGAATGGCAATAAATACATACCTGTTACTTGGAATGTAAATGGACTAAATGCCCCAAACAAAAGATATAGGGTGACAGAATGAATTTAAAAACAAGACCCATCTATATGCTGCCTACAAGACTCATTTCACACCTAAAGACACATGCAGATTGAAAGCAAGGGGATGGAGAAACATTTATCATGCAGATAGATGACAAAAGAAAGCCGGATAGCCATACTAATGGCTTTTCTCTTTGGAGAAAATAGAATTTATGACAAAACTATAACAAGAGACCAAGAAAGACACTATCTAGTAATAACATGGACAATCAAACAAGAAGATATAACAATTGTATATATTTATACACCCAGCATCGGAGCACCCAAATACACGAAACAGTTAATAACAAACATAAAGGAACTAATAGGTAGTAATACAATAGTAGGGGACTTTAACACCTCACTTACGTCAATGGAGAGATAATCCAGACAGAAAATCAACAAGGAAATAGTGGTTTTGAATGGCACAAGGGATCAGATAAAATTAACAGATATATTCAGAATACTCCATCCTAAAATAGCAGAATATGCATTGTTTTTATTTTTATTTTTGAGAGAGAGAGAGAAACAGAGTGGGTGCAAGTGGCAGTAGGTGAGGGGGAGAAGGAGACAGATAATCCCAAACTGGCTCTATGCTCAGTGCAGAGCCTGAGTTGGGGCTCAATTTCATGACCCTGAGATCATGACCTGAACTGAAATCAGGAGTTGGATGCTTAACCAAGGCACCCAGGCACCCCAGAAAATACATTCTTTTTAAGGGCACATGGAACATTCTTCAGAATAGATCACATAAAAGGCCATGAAACAAGTCTGAACAAATTAAAAAAGATCAAAGTCACACCATGCATTTTCTCTGACCATCACACATGAAACTAGAAATCAACCACCAGAAAATATCTGGAAAGAACACCAAAACATGGAGGTTAAATAACATGCTACTAAACAATGAATGGGTCAACCAGGAAATCAAAAAAGAGATTAAAAAATTACATGAAGAGAAATGAAAATGAAAACACAATGGTTCAAATCATTGGATGCAGCAAAAGGGAAGTATATAACAAAACAAGCCTACCTCAAGAAGCGAGAAAAATCTCAATCTAACTTATACCTTGAGGAGCTAGGAAGAAAACAATAGACAAAACCTAAAACCAGCAGAAGGAAGAAAATAATACAAATTAGAGCAGAAATAAATGAAATGGAAACTAAAAACAATAGAACAGATCACTGAAGATAGGTTCTTGGGAAAAATAAATAAAATCGATAAACCTCTTTCTAGACTTATCGAGAAAAAAAGAAAGTACTCAAATAAATAAAATAAGAAATGAGAGAGGAAAAATAACAACGAACACCATAGGAATATAAATAATTATAATAGAATATCATGAAAAATTATATTCAAAATTGGACAACCTGGAAGAAATGGATAAATTCCTAGAAACACAAAAACTACCAAAACAGAAACAGAAAGAAATAGAAAACTTGAACAGATTGATAACCAGCAATGAAAATGAACCAGCAATCAAAAACTCCCAATAAACCAGGGTCCAGGAGCAGATGGTCTCACAGGTGAATTCTACCAAACATTCAAAGAATAGTTAATGCCTATTCTTAAACTTTTAAAAAAGTAGAAGAGGAAGAAAAATTTCTGGATTCATTTTATGAGGCTAACATTACCCTGATATAAAACCAGATAAAGATACCACAAAAAGGAGAACTACAGACCAACAACTCTGATGAACATAGATGCAAAATAGCATTTTTCACAGAAGTGGAACAAAGGATATTAACATTTGTATAAAAATCACAAGACCCCAAATAGCCAACAGTCTTGAAAAAGAAAAACAAAACTGGAAGTATCACAATTCTGGACTGTAAAGCTGTAATAATCAAAACATTATGGTACTGGCACAATAAGAGACAACATGGATCAATAGAACAGAATAGAAAACCCAGAAATAAACCTACAATTATATGTCAATTAATTTTTAACAAAAGAGTCAAGAATATGCAATGGGAAAAAGACAATTTCTTCAACAAATGCTATTGGGAGAAGCTTGGATAGCTACATACAAAAGAATGAACCTGGACCACTTTCTTACACCATACAAAATAATAAACTCAAGATGGATTAAGAATGTAAATGTGAGGCCAGAAACCACAAAAATCCTAGAAGAGAACACAGACAATAATTTCTGACTTTGGCCATAACAACATCTTTCTAGATATGTCTCCTGAGGCAAGGGAAACAAAAGCAAAATTAAACTACTGGGACTTCATCAAAATAAAATACTGCACAGCAAAGGAAACAACCAACAAAACTAGAAGACATCCTATGGAATGGGAGAAGATATTTGCAAATGACATGTCCAATAAAGGGTAAGTATCCAATCTATATAAAGAATTTATGAAACTTAACATCCCCCTCAAAGTGAGTTTAAAAATGGGCAGAAGAGATGAATAGACATTTCTCCAAAGAAGACATCCAGATGGCCAACAGACACATGAGAAGATGCTCAACATCACACTCATCATCAGGGAAATACAAATTAAAACTATAATGAGATATCACCTCCCACCTTTCAGAATGGCTAAAGTCAACAAGAAACAACAGATTTTGGCAAGGATGTGGGGAAAAAGGAACACTTTCTCACTGTTGGTGGGAGTGCAAACTGGTGCATCCACTGTGGAAAACGGTATAGAGGTCCTTCGGAAGGCCAACAGTAGAACTACCCTACAGTCCAGGAATTGGGCTACTGGAATTGGGTATTTACCCAAAGAATATGAAAACACTAATTCAAAGGGATATGTGCACCCCTATGTTTATAACAGTATTATTTACAATAGCCAAATTATGGAAACAGCCCGAGTGTCCATTGATAAATGAATGCATAAAGTAGAAATGCTGTATATATACAATGGAATATTATTCAGCCATAGAAAGAATGAAATCTTGACATTTGCAACAACATAAATTGATCTAGGGAGTATAATGCTAAGCAAAATAAGCCAGTCAGAAACAGACAAATGCCATATGATTTCACTCATCTGTGGAATTTAAGAAACAAAACAAACATACAAAGGGAAATCAAAAGAGACAAATGATAAAAAAACTCTTAACTACAGAGTCTGGTTAAAGATAGTTCCCAGAGAGGAGGTGAGTGGGGGGATGGGTGAAATAGATGATGAGGATTTGGAAGGGGGTTTGGGGGGTAGGGTGAGCCTGGTGGTGGGTATTAAGGAGGGCATGTATTGCATGGAGCTCTGGGTGTGGTGCATAATGAATTTTGGAACAATGAAAAAATTAAATTTAAAAAAAAAGAGAACACTTCTGTTGATGAGCACTGAGTAATACATGGGACTGCTGAATCTCTCACATGATTGTACACCCAAAACTGTATATTAACTACACTGGAATTAAAATAATTAAAAAAACGAACAAATTTCATTTTTGAGTATGAAGTTTAAATTTTTAGAATAATAATTTTTAAAATAATAAAATAACATTATAACACCAATTATGATTTATCATCAGAATGTAAGGATGGACCAATAGCCTAAAAACTATTAATTAACACATATCTAAAATAGATTAAATTAAAAATCATGCTTTAATCAATCTTGGAAAAAGTATTTAATAAATATCAACATCATTTTTTAAGGAGAATGAATAGTTTGAATAATTTCTTGAAAGGTTTTATTTAAACCAACATTTTGCTAATTGAGAAGTCGTGTATGAGTTTTTATTAAAAACAGGAACAACATAAGGGTTCAATTTCCTATTTTAAAATATTGTGTTATAATTTGTTGTTTTTCAAATAAGACATGGTCTAATAAAAATAGTTCAGTGAGCTCAAACACAGGATAAATATATCCTCCCCCAAATCCCATATGTATCCCAGCATATCAGAAATTGCTGTCCAAACAATAAAATGGGAAGGGAGGGAGCCAAAATACAATATAAATAAGAAATCAATCTAGTAATGTGCAGAATCTATGTTAAAAATACCTCAAACTTTAAAAAAAATACCTCAAACTTTTAAGGGAGAACACAAAACAGAACTTGAGTAATTAGAAAGATAGATTTATAAATAGGAACATAATTTATAAATGTCAATTATTCTCAAATTATTTTACAAACTCTGAAAGTGCAATTAAAATTTCAGGACATTTTCATCAGAAGTTGATAAAATACATTTACCTTCCTCTTAGAAAAATAAATTGGAGAGATTATCCAAAGTTTCTGTGCTGGAAGTGATCAAGAAAATAAGGAAGATCTATTTCAATCAGATAATAAGATCTGTTATAAAACAGCGCTAAGTCAAAACAATTCAGTGGTGGCACCACAATAAAATTCTAAACAATGGGAGAGAATTGTAAAGTCTAGAGAATATCTAATATGGGAATAGAAAATACCTGTATTAAATACTCTTGTCTCCCCTCCCTGGCCAAATGTGGCCCTAATCTATTGAGAATATTTCATGTTGAGTCCGAATGTGTTCTTAGAATGCCTTTTTTGTTAATTAAAAATGCTTTGAGATACTTGTAGCTTTACATGATGTTGTAAGAAATAATAAAGAGAAACATCTAATATAGTTCCCACAGGTTTTCCCAATGGTGACATTCTCCAACAACTATGGTAGAGTATCACCACAGGATATTGGTAGTGATTCCTCCCAGACATCTTGTTCAGATTTCCCCAGTTTTATTTGTGCTCGCACGCGCACTCGCACGCGCACGCGCGTGTGTGTGTGTAGTTCTATACAATTTAATCTCAGGTGTACATTCCTGTGTCGACCACTGCCATCAGGATCCTCAAGAACAGCTTGGAACCCTTAAGCACGTATGTATTCCCTTATACAGACGAATGTAATAAAAAAGCATTCAGAGAATGGGAATGAAGCATTTTAAGTCAGTGTTATCTGTATTGGGATCAACACACATTTTCTGTGACTGTCCAGATGACAAGTATACTAGGCTTTGCTGGCCAAATGGTCTCTGTCCTCTCAGGTCTGCCATCATAATGCAAAAGCAGTCATAAACAATGCATGAATAAACACATCAATGGCTGTATTCCAACAAAACTTTGTTTACCAACCTTGGGATTTGAATTTCACATAGCATTTGCGTGTTGTGAAATATCCTCCTTCTTTTAATCTTCCCCAACTATTTAAAAATGAAAAAAAAAGGGGGGGTGCACCTGGGTGGCTCAGTCTGCTAAGTGTCCAGTTTTGATTTTGGTTCAGGTCATGACATCAAGGTCATGAGACAGAGCCCCATAGAGCTCTGCACTGAGCGTGGAGCCTGCTTAGGATTCTCCCTCTCTATCTTCCCCTCTTCTCCCCACTCTCACTCCCTTTCTGTCAAAAAAAAAAAAAAGTAAAAAAATTCTTATCTCTCAGAATGTACAAGGAGACTACAGAACAGGATTTAGCCCATAGGCCAAGTTTGTTGACTTCTGGTGTGCATAATGGAATTGTGAAGATAATTTAAATTCATTCATAACATCAAAAATATCTATTATAGCCTAGAGGGTAACAAAAATCAACTAACAGAAAACTAGGAGAAAGTGAACGTAATAGTAAAGTGTGATATAGAATTAATTTTATACCAGATGTCATACAAAAAAGTGAAAGAAAAGATAGCAATGACACTAAAATCAATTCTGAGAAGATAAAAAAGAATAAAAAATTTTTACCCCATAGAAATGTCATGAGACACTTACTAAGTATATGCCAAAATGAAAATCCTCATGAAGCTGCAAAGACCACGAAAACATTCCCATATGAGAAAATTCATAAATATATAAACATACAGAAAATATTAGGTCTTACTTTTTTTTTGAAAGGAATACAAATCAAAATAATAATGAGGTACAATTTGGGGCCTATTAAATTAGTAAAGTAGAAAAATGTATGTAAGAATCTATGTCTTCTGGTGACTAGGCTTTGAAGAAACGTTATTATTAGTGAGATTTTTCTGGACAGCAAACTGACTCCTTACTAAAAGCTCTGAGTAGGTTTTCAATCCCATCTGCAATAGTTTGGGATCTCGGGAAGCATGCCAAAACAGGATTAGAGGTGCATGAGATTTCTGAGAGAAAGAGAGAAGGAAAGAAGGAGGGTTAGAAAGTGTATAGACTATAGCAAGTTCTAAGAAGGGGTCAGCCAGGTTGATTGGTTTCCTAGATTCAAAGTCACCCACTGGAGTTGACTGTCCCACCAGGCTGCCTGGGACAGTTAGGGAGCAGCTAGGGCTGTCCACCAATTAGGATTCCCAGCAGCAGGCCATTTTTGTGGTTGCCTATCATCTAAATCAGTAACCTCACCCTCGGAATGCTATTTCAAAAAAATATTTCAGAGAAGATACAATTTTTTTTCTTTAAGCTTTTTTATTTAAACATATAATTTAACCCCACCACCCTCTCCCAACCCCTCTCCCCCCCATCCCCCTCAGTTTGTTTTATGACATTAAGAGTCTCTTTTGGTTTGTCTCCCTCCCGATCCCATCTTGTTTCATTTTTTCTTTTCCTACCCCCTTAACCCCCACCCCCGTTGCATCTCCACTTCCTCATATCAGGGAGATCATGTGATAGTTGTCTTTCTCCAGTTGACTTATTTCACTAAGCATAATACGCTCTAGTTCCATGTACAGAGTTGATTATCGTACTATTGGCAAGATAAAATATAATTTAAAAAATTTCAAAATTGGGGAATCTTATACTGCCATTAAAATGAAAATATGAGCATGTAGGGAAAAAACTTAAGACATAATGCCAAAGGGAAAAATATTACAGAAAATCTGATTAGGCTGCAATAATGAGACTACCTGCTGATCTGTACGGTACTGAAGAATTGAGGAAGAACGTGAGAAAGAAAGACATAGTAGCTTCTGAGTTGGGATGGTGGTATTTGGAGCCGTTTTCTGTTTTTCACAACTGTGATTTTTCTCTATTGCATTTTGAAGATGTTCAGTCAGTGAAATGGGGGAGTGTTAGAGCTTACCGTACCTGGAGTTCATAGCAAGGATCATGGCTTGGTCACCTAACAGGCCTGAGTACGCTTCCCACAGGCAGGCAGCTATATTCGCCTGGAAGTGTCAGGAAAAAGGAAGGAATCAGTGTTAGCAGGCCTGTGAGGAATCCCATGGAGTTCTCTCCTTCCCAGAGCCTGGGCTGGAATACGAGTCTGAGAGTTCATAGTGTTGAAAACAAACTAATTAAATCCACAATAGCATCTTGGCCTTTTACCTCCAGCCACTGTGTTTCTATAATGAACACTTCCAGACAAAATTTTGTCAGCCATGTTCATTACCAGGAGCTCCTCTGCCCACCACTGTCACCGTTACATGCAATCTACTCAGTGCAGAGTCTCTTGATAGAAAACACCCACAGAAGGATTTAAGTCAGGCCTTACCGAAGAACGTCTCATGCCATAGCAGGAGAACCACGTCGAGGTCAGTGCACAGCTCTTTAAACTTATCAGTGACAATCAGTGAGGTTCCATTAAGACGTCCCGCTTCTTTACTGAAGACACTGGAGAAAGCCTAGGAGAAGAGCTTCTCTTCCTTTGTGTGCATCCTTGTCTCGTTTACACAAGCCTCTGTTGCAATGTCACCTCCTTGCCTCAGACCCAGTAGTACTGTTTATGGAAAATCTGAGTCTATATTTCTGAAATAACTCAAAGTTCCTTTTTAGGTCCCGCCGTATAATAATGCTATTTCTAAGGGCACGTATGCCTTCTAACGCATGTATAATTGCCCACCACTGATTACCTATAACTCTAACAAAAGCCCTTTTCTGTCTGTTCAGTGCTTCTCCCCTGACTCCAGCATTGAATGCCCTTTGGGATCTATGTAATGTCTTTGTGGGGTGCGAGAGCTAGTCTCATGGATAGGGCTACATGCCTGTCTATTCAGTCCATATCGTGGACTGCATGTTTGTGTCCCCTCTAGAACCATATGTTGAAGCCCTAATCCCCAATGTTATGGTATTTGGGGATGGGTCTCTGGGAGATAATGAGGTTTAGATGAGGTGATGAGAATAGAACCCCAAGATGGAGCTCATGCCCTTATAAGACAGATGCAAGAGAGCTCGCCTTCTCTTTCTGCCACGTGAGGATACAAGGAGAAGATGGATGATCATCTGAAAACCAGGAAGAGCAACCTTGCCCAGACACTGAATCTGTTGTGCTCTGATCTTGGCCTTCTTAGCTTCTAGAAGTGTGAGAAATTTCCAGCCTGAACTGACTAAGACAGTAAGAGAAACTTCCTGTTAGGGATCTGAACTAAAAACTGGCATGTCCCCAGTAGACACAAGTACGCTGTCATGACCATCCCCAGTAAGAGTACACAGAACATTTCCTACCTGGGCTGGGCTCAGACTGAGTGGTGCAAGAGTTATTATTCTTCCTCTAAAATATTTTTTTAAAGGAGATTTATTTATTTATTTGAGAGAGAGAGTGCATGAGCAGGGGGAGGGGCAGAGGGAGATGGAGAGACAGAGAATCTCAAGTAGACTCCCTACTGAGCACAGAGCCCCACACAGGGCTTAATCTCATGACCCCAAGATCACTACTTGGGCTGAACACTCAAATGACTGAGCGACCCAAGTGCCCCATTTTCTACAATATTTATATCCATATCCACATTGATTCCTAACAACAGAAAACATGACCCTACTCAATCTTTTTTTTTTTAGATTATTTATTTATTTATTTATTTATTTGACAGACAGAGATCACAAGGAGGCAGAGAGGCAGGCAGAGAGAGAGGAGAAAGCAGGCTCCCTGCCGAGCAGAGAGCCCAATGTGGGGCTGGATCCCAGGACCCTGAGACCATGATCTGAGCCAAAGGCAGAGGTTTAACCCACTGAGCCACCTGGGCGCCCCGACCCTACTCAATCTTAAGAGAATAATTCTTTGCTATGTTGCTTATTACCATATTGCATGTTATCATTACTTAGAGAACTCATAAAACCTTTTATATATGGCTCTAGAGAATGAATAGGTCTGTATTCAAGACCAGCCACTAAAAACAAAACCAAACCAGGGCTTCCATGATTGTGATGTACAGCCAGGATTGAGAAGCACTTTTTTAAAAAGATTTTATTTATTTATTTGCAGACAGAGATCAGAACTAGGCAGAGAGGCAGGCAGAGAGAGAGGGAGAGAGGGAAACAGGCCCCTGCTGAGCAGAGATCCCGATGAGGAGCTTGATCCCAGGACCCTGGGATCATGACCTGAGCCAAAGGCAGAGGCTTTAACCCATTGAGCCACCCAAGCACCCCGAGAAGCTTTTTAAGTGAACTATTTCTTCTCAATCCTGGAGCTTGCTGCTCCATCACAAATTGCCAACTAGTTGATCTATAATAACACGGACCTCGGCTTCCCACCCATTAGCTAGCTTCTCTTTTTCTCATGGAGCCAAATTTGTGACTACGACTCCATCACCAGGTTATTGTTCTTCTCATATTACTTTGGCATCACATTTTTGTTGAATAACTGATTGACAGCAGGTCCCCTCCTGGTTGTGGACATGCTTTTGCCTGCATCATAGGTACTGCTAATGTTAACGTAATGCAAGAAGCCAGTGCACACATCGGCAAGTGGTAAGGATTGTTTAACATCTATCAACTGGTTCTGTAGTGGTGTCAATCTAGTACGTTAAAGGAATTATCTGGGAATTTCACCTGCTTTCCCCAGTTAGGTTTTTTCTTATTGTTCAGGCTCTATAACATGCTCAACAGTGTTCCCAGAAAATTTTCAGTACCTCCTCTGGGGAATTATGATTATCACTCGGGCTTTAATGTCTATTATATGGATAAATTCCCTTTCATCTCATTTTCAAGTACTCCTTAATCACCATGGCTCTTCATTGGAAACCCACAGTAAATGATGAAATGGTCACAATCCTGGAAACCTGTACTTCGTAATATATTTCATAATACTAGGTTCTAGGACCAGGCTGGTGGGCCTTAAGCTTTCATATTTATTATTTTGGCTTTCTTCTTTTAACTGACCATCTGCTTTTTATATTTATCTTATATCATTGACATTTTTGTTCAATATCTGTTGTCATTCTTGGCCAGAGAAATTGGAGTCATGCCAATTTGACTAGTTCCTTAAACCTCAGATGTTTCAAATCACATACATTATGTGTTTCTGATGCCACCTAAGCCTGGGGGGAAATGGTATTACCATAATAATCATTATTCTGAGGGAATTTGAACTCCCCTGTAGTAATTCTCAAACAATCCCAGGAATGCTCAAAGAGAACCATGGACAGGGTCCTCTCCAGTATGATGTAAATTCACACATTTTCCTTCATCTCTAGCTCACTAGAATCCTCTTTTCTTTGACAATAGCAAAACGCCAAAATTCAGGGAGTTATAGAATCTGAATTGAGGTCATGAATACCTAATGCCTTTACGTCCTTGGCTTCCTGTCTGTGCTGGTGCCTTACCGAAAGGGTTTTGCTGATGTTCTTAGAACCCTCCAACCATGGCAAGCCCAGGTCCTGAGCGATCTGAAGGCTACACCCAGGATTAGTTCCTCCCCGACTCCCAAAGCCAGTTAAATTATTTTCCACTACTGCAGAAACCACCAGAACCAAAACCACACTGCATGCTCTCAGTGTTGTGGTTCTTTTGGTTTTCACTTGTTTATGACTTACACTCCTAGGAAGACTGGTAAGAGAAATCCTTGAAAGAGAGTTTACTGGGCTCTATATAGAACTGACTCAATCTTTCTACGTGGCTCATTTTCTTTAAACTAGTTTTGTGCCTCAGCTGTCTTTTCTTAGGAAGTTTTCTTCCAGGAAGAAGAAAGGGGCCTACAGCACCAATTTTCCAGACATTTTAGGATCTTATGATAAACATGGTCTAGGCTCAAGATGGGACCCCAAGTACAAACTTCCCTCATCAAAAAGTCTTTGCCGTCCTTATAAATCTTCCTTCCCAGCCAAGAATCTTTTTATGGAAAGATGGGGGACTAAATAGTTCTTTAATAATATCTGTCCAAGGCTGAATTCCCAGGATACAGACATTTTCAATTAACCATCAGATTTTTTTTTTTTTTTTTTTAGTGTTTATTACATGTTAAGCAATGGGGCTAGTGGGAAAACAGATAGTTTTGGCTTTACTCTTATGGGAAAGCAAACTTAAAACAAATAACAGAAATTGTGGTGTTTTAAAAGAGGAATTACAGGAATTACTAAGGGAAGCTACCTAGTAAAGGATATCCAGGAAATTTTACCTTTAAAATTTCAATGTCAACCTAGAGATTATGGTGGTGGAGGGAATGGAGAAAGAGTGTTTTGAATAGCAGAACAGTATGTGCTAAGGACTTGAGTGGGAAAAGGGTTTCATGCATTAGAGAAGTGGTTCTCAACCCTGGCTGAGAAAACCCAAATGCCCAGAACTCACCCCATGCAAGTGAATCAAAATCCTTGAAGGTATGGCCCTAGCAATAGTATTTTTTTAAGCTCCACATGTAATTCTAATATAAGCCAGAACTGAGAACCATTGCATTAGAGAACATGTAAGAAGGCCATGTGGCCAGAGCAAAGAGAATAAGGAGAGTCATAAGTAATGGGGCCAGAGGGGCCAAATCAGGACAATTCCTTTTGTGAAACCTAAAGATGTACTACTCATCTCTAAGAACAATGGGGAATTACTTAATCAAAGGGGGGGGGGTCAAGATCACAGTGCTGCTTTGTAGACTTCTTTGAACAAGATAAATCTTTAGATTTGAAGCATGAAAGCCATTGGAGACTTGGATGGGAAGAATTCAGGACAGGGTTGCTGCAGATTACCCGATTAGCGGGTTCACTATGCTGATGCCTGAAGTTTGGGTTTCACATGGTTCTGGGTTCCTCAGCTATCTTCAGACACAAATGAATCTATACACAAATGAACAAAGAAAAAGGTGCTACTAGCCAAATGTTACTTCTCCTTCCTTTAAGACCAGAGTCAACACATGGGACTTTCAAGAAAGCAATATTATTTTATTGTGGCAAAGCCACTTGATTTCCATCCAAAACCATGTGTACTTGGTACAGTGCCTGCCTTTTGACTGATTCTGGTTTAAAATATTAATACTCATTGAAGAGACCTTGACATGGTATGCCTAGAGACTTTACACCTTTCTTTTTATCATTTTTCTCAGGTGGACTTTTGCCTCCTGTGCTTTCTTTGATTTCTCTACCCCAAATGGAGCAGTGAGCATTTCTGGTGAATTGCCTTGTTGATGGCCACTAGAGTAACTCTCTTGAGGTAACTCAGAAGTTACAGCATGATTGTAAAAGCAGAGGACCTCTATAGCCAGAGAGACCCAAATTTCCCTGGCTTTCAAAATGGGGAGGATTTCCATTTTCTTTGCCTGGGGCCAGCAAAAAGAGGAACTTCATTTTTAAGCTCAAGTATACACGGATATCATAACCAGTTAGTGTTTCCAATATCAATCCCCAGTAGTATCTACTTGGTACTGGTTAGTCAAAGGGTTGTTTCAGGTCCCAGTCTCAATGTGGTTTCATTCACGTATTCTAAAACTTATTGGTAGTGGCCTATTATGGAGCCCTATGTTCCCACATAGCTGTTTCAATATCTGATAGAATTCTGCTGATAAAATTTACTGCTTTCATTCCTTCTCATCTCTTTAAACCATCAGAACTTTAATAGATAGTGTTCTTAGTATGTAATATAAAAAAAGAAACTGAGTACGACAGATCATGAAAACCATCATGCTCACATCAACTCCAACTGTTCAAGAGGGTGAGGATCTCTAATTATTCTCATTTTCTGAAGGCTCCTTGTGACTCCTTTCTGTAACACATTCCTAGTTTATACCTCGGTTGGACTCCTGGGTTGGGTCGTTAAGGATTATCATAATAATAAAAATATTATTCACAAGTTTCGTATGAAACTTGTGGAATTTCCTATGAAATTCATTGAAGCAGAAAATTTTAACTCCAAACAATTTATAAAATTTAGCCAACTGGTAATTGCAGACACTTTCTTTATTTTAGAAATTTAGAAATTTTAGAAAGGGTATGGAACTGGCACTTATTTTGGAATAATTTCAAGTCAGCTTTCCCCAGTCTATCAATGACTTTAATTTGCCATCTCTTATGCCTTTTTTAATCCACTTTGATTATGCTAATGGTATCTGTGAACACTAATACTTCCTGGTAGAGTATCTTACCAAACTGCTTCTGTATTCAGTATGGAAAGTTTCCTCTTTAAACTAATAAATCTTCAATGGACAGAAAAAGTGTTATTATTCTCATCAGTCAACATTATCTGGTCAAGTTGGAAGTGGTAATACTGACTTAGCAAACGTAACCCATAGAGAACCACAAATATTCCAACAAGTAGTCCAGTGATGCCTGAAAAGATAGTGTGTGTTGGTTCAGTGATTATATTAATATTTACATTAATTAATATTAAAAATTTTAAAACTTCCAGATTTCTTTTTACTGTTACTAGGGACAGGCATTTAAAAATAGCAATTGGAATGAAACACAAACCTACATTTTAATTATATGAATACCCAAGGCATTAATTTCTTCTCAAATAGTCCTAGAGCATTATTGAAATTGTCTCATCCCATATATGGAATGGAATATTATGCCTCCATCAGAAAGGATGAATACCCAAATTTTGTATCAACATGGACGGGACTGGAAGAGATTATGCTGAGTGAAATAAGACAAGCAGAGAGAGTCAGTCATCATATGGTTTCAACTTACTTGTGGAGCATAAGGAACAACACAGAGGACATGGGGAGAAGGAGAGGAGAAGTGAGTTGGGGGAAATCGGAGGGGGAGATGAACCAAGAGAGACTGTGGACTCTGAGAAACAAACTGAGAGTTTGGGACGGGAGGGGGGTGGAGGATTGGGTGAGCCTGGTGGTGGGTATTAAGGAGGACATGTATTGCATGGAGCACTGGGTGTGGTGCATAAACAATGAATCCTGGAACACTGAAAAAATAAATTAAATTTATAAAAAGGAACAGCACAAATATGCAAAGCAAAAAAAAGAAATTGTCTCATCAGTTAACATTTTGATGTGTCAATTCACTAATACACAACCTTAATCCTTTCATATGGAGAAAAACTTTGTTCTGTCCTGAGTTGATTCTTCAGTATGTTTTCATGTGTAACAGATAGTGGGGAGTCCAAAAATCTAAAGCCATGAGATCTTGGGATGTCTTAAAATGCTACAAACCAGTATCTCACTAATAGAAGTCCCAGAGAGAAAGGATGCAGAAAACATAAGAAAGACATTGTTCAATCAATAATGCAAGATAATTCTTTGGAAATAAGTGGCTGGAGTTTTTAGATTGAAACTTGACTCTGTGTCTGTATATTTGAATAAAAAATACAACTAGACAGGCATTTATCATGTAGCCACAACACAAAGGAAATTTCTTTAGGTTCCCAGAGATAGAAATTGTGCAGGTGACATTGTTTTGCAACAATGTGATGGGATTATGTGTTAAAAATAAGAGTGGGGGGGGCGCCTGGGTGACTCAGTTGGTTGGGTGACTGCCTTCGGCTCAGGTCATGATCCTGGAGTCCCGGGATTGAGTCCCACTTTGGGCTCCCTGCTCGGTGGGGCGTCTGCTTCTCCCACTGACCTCTCTCCTCTTGGGCTCTCTCTCTCTCTCTCTCAAATAAATAAATAAAATCTTAAAAAAAAATAAGAGTGGGACAATGGATAGTCATATTTAAAAACACAAATTTGTGTATTTACCTCATGCCTACACAAAAATAAATCAAAATGGATGATAGATCTAAATGTAAGAGACAAAACTATAAAACCTTTAGAAGAAAAGATAGGATACAATTTTTGTCATATTTAGTTTCAACAGTTTTCTTAGATATGTCTGCAGAGCACAGTGAGACAATTTGCAAATCATGGATCTATAACAACATGGCCTAAAAAAATGATCAAGAAATGCACAAGGTCTACATGAAGAAGAAGACTTCACTGAAGATTCAAGTGGAAAGAAAAATACATGTGTCAGATGCCAAGACAATAATTTAAAGAAGTGACTTCTTTATAAATTAACATATAAATTTAGTGTAATTCTAATTAAAATGCCAAAGAAATTCTGGGAGAAATTTGAGTATACTCCAAAGTTCATCTGGAAGTATAAATAAGTAAGAATTGCTGGTATATTTTTGAGAAAGAAAATAATGGGATTTGTCTAATTAGATTCAGAGAGATTTTGTCTTATGTATTTGAGCTATCTGTAGTCGTTCAAAATTGTGATGGCTCCTTTGTTGCTGATGTGCCATGATGACCTTGTGTATCCCTGTGGAAGCCACAAGATTCTGCTGCAGTGCTTGCTGCCATCTCTCAAAGGCATTGGTGTTGCCGCTGGTGCAGGCTGATGGCGTCCCATGGTTGCTGATGGCCATTATCCAGAGAACTGGTGTCATGCGAAAGTCGGTCTGGCTTTGTAACAAGAGCCACAGGCAACCTCATTCATTCTCACCATTTCCAGCTGCTTGTTGGCTTTTCTTTCTCACAGCAGCCCCATCACCCTAGGACTCAGCAGCTGCCTCAGTGAGAACCTTCCTTCCCTCTCCTACCAGGCCCTTGTTCTTGAATCGCCACCTTGATAATCTTCACTTGAGATGTGCTCTTTCTTGCAGGCTCTTTGGTTTTGTTGGTCCTGCCTCAGTGGGGGTGGTCCTGACATCCTTGAATCCTAGCAGGAACTCAATTAAGGCTCACACCCTGACATCTGCATCAAACAAGTTTATGTTTTATATCCCAAGAGCCATCTGACCATCTTTCTCTCTCTTTTTTTCCACATTCAACTATTTTCAACCCAAGCCTATGTCATTCTCTTGAATATAATTTGATTTCTGAACTTGATCTTTCTCAGAGGTAAGAGAAATATAGAACCAGCTTCTGGAAAACAAGTTAAAACCTGAAATTTGCAGTGTGGTTTTAACCTTCATAGGACCATGTTCATAAATCTGCAGGCTCAGCAGCTGCCTAACTTCTATTGTGGTTCCAGAGACAAATCTGTGGGTCTATTATACTAATTGAAATATCATAAATTAACTCTTCAGGCTTACTAAATTTCCTGTACACTTCGTATTCTCAATAACAGTAGTACTTGCCAAGGGAAGGCTGTTGCAAGGATTAAATGAGTTATTTACTCAAAATGCTCAGAGCATGCCAAAAGTGTTATAAATGCTATATAAGTGTTAGTCTCACTATAATTGGAGTGGGAAAGGGGTTCCCTCTCTCACAGCTCCCTTCATCTTCTGACCCAGATTGGTAAGAAGGGTTTCCACGGTGATGATGGAAGGAAGGATATGAGGCTGTTGAAGCAGATTGATTAGGAGATTGGGGGAGGGGAGGGCACTGGGATGGTGAGTCAAAACTTTCATCATTTCAATCAGTGTTGAAGGTCATTTCCAGGGGTACATGAGGGTGAGGAGGAACACGATTCTACGGGGAAGAAAAAACTAAAAACAGTTTTCAACTAAGCTGCCTCTTTTCCTTGCCTCAAGCACAGGTATTTTAAACTCTAATTATGATATCCCTGTAACAGACACAGTGAACAAGTTATTTTTTTTTAACCCAAGAGATCTCAGTTCAATTACATCTTACAGAATATCACTTACCATGTGATGCCATCTCACATTGGACTGCAGAATCTGGAGATTGGTTGCTAGTCAGAGAGAAGAAGGAGACTAGTTAAAAGGGAATCAACATAATCTCTTGTCACCTTAGTGGGGCAAATCCCCAAATTTGAAGTTAGTATGACCTTGATGGAAAAGGCCAAGAATGACAGTATGTGCACACATACCCTCACACACATGCACAGAAAAACTTCAGATAAATTGATGATGCACGGGGGCGCCTGGGTGGCTCAGTGGGTTAAGCCGCTGCCTTCGGCTCAGGTCATGATCCTGGGGTCCTGGGACCGAGTCCCGCATCGGGCTCTCTGCTTAGCAGGGAGCCTGCTTCTCCCCTCCCCTCTCTGCCTGACTCTCTGCCTACTTGTGTAATCTCTGTCTGTCAAAAAAAAAAAAAAATTGATGATGCACGTTACTGAGCAACCCTTAACAAAAAGATTAGGAAACAGAACACAGAACCATGTTAAGAGAATAATTAAGTTTAACCAAGTAGTATTTATTCCAAACATACAGGGATGGTTCAGTAAAAGAGAACTTATAACACATAATGGCTTTAAAAAGAAGATTTGCATGATAATTTTTGTGGAGGTAAAAACATCTGATAAAGTTTTAAGTCTACTCTTTTTCTTTTTTTTTCTTGAGAGGGAGAAGGAGAGAGATAATCTTAAGTGGGCTCATGCGTAGTGTGAAGCCCAAAGTGGGACTTGATCTCAAAAACACTGAAATCATGACCTGAGCTGAAGTCTGGAGTTGGACACTTACCCAAATGAGCCACCCAGGCATCCCAAGTCTATTATTGATAACAATTCTTAGTAGAGTAAATATGTGATTAATTTCTTAATGTGACATATAAACATAAAAGCTAGAACCAATGTAATAAGGAAGTAATTAGAAGCATTCTCACTGAAGTCACAAATGAAACAAAGATTTCTGCCACTATTTGCCATTTACGGATATAGCATCCAGTATTTTTAGAAAATAGAAGTACCATACTAAACTTGTAAGGGAAAAAATTATATTATTTTTGAATTATTTACTTTATGGGAAGAATGTGAGTGCTTTTTAAATTTCTCTGTTATCAGAATGATTATATTGGAGTTATTAGTTATTATGGTGTCTGTTAAAATCCTTTTATACAAACTTTAGGACCTGGGATGCTTTTGTTTGTTCGTTTGAGGAGATAGCCCTTTGATAATCACTTGTATTTCTTCCATTTTAATTACTCTGTCTAGATTTTCTGGGTCTTCTGAAGTTCTTAAAAAAATTTTTTTGAATAGTTTTAGATTTACAGAAAATTTTCAAAACTAGTACAGAGATCTCATACACCCTTCACACAACTTCCCCTAATGTTAACATCTTACATGACCTGGCATATTTGTCAAAACTAAGAAATATTTGTATAATTATATTCACTGAATTACAGACTTTATTTGGATTTCACCCATTTCTTGTGTTCCAGGATCCAATCCAGGATCTCACACTGCATTCAGCCATCAGGTTTCCTAGTTTCCCCTAAACTGTAAGTGTTTCACCATCTTCCCTTGTTCATGACCTTGACAGTCTTTCAAAGAGTACTGGTCAGGCATTTTGTAGACTATCCCTTGACTTGCATTTATCTGGTGTTTTCCCCATGATAAGACTGGGAATATAGGTTTTTGGAAAGAATGTAATAGAAGTGAAGTGTCCTTTTACTAGTCTCTTTATTGCCTCTTATCAAATTCAGAAATTCAGCTTTGTCTTTATGTATGCCTTCTTTCCTACTGCCTTCCTTGAATTCATTTTTTATTTATTTTTTTCTAAATTCCTGTTCTGGATATTTGATTAAAATGTTTTCAATCTTGATGGGAGGAGTCAAGATGGCGGAGAAGTAGGAGGCTGAGACGACATCAGCCAGCAGGAGATCAGCTAGATCGCCTATCAAACCATTCCGAACACCTACAAATCCAACAGGAGATCGAAGAGAAGAAAAACAACAATTCTAGGAACAGAAAATCAACCACCTTCTGAAAGGTAGGACCAGCGGAGAAGTGAATCCAACGCGACGGGAAGATAGACCCCAGGGGGAGGGCCGGCTCCCGGCAAGTGGCGGAGCACAAAATCAGAACTTTTAAAAGTCGGCTCCACGGAGGGACATCGCTCCAGAGGCTAAACTGGGGTGAAGACCTCACGGGGACAACGTGGACTCAGGTCCCACGGGGTCACAGAAGGATCGGGGGTGTCTGAGTGTCGCGGAGCTCACAGGTATTAGAGCGGGGAAGTCGGCTGCGGAGACAGAGCCGAGATTTCCTAGTGGTCTGTGACACGGACCGGTGCTCTGTGGCACTGGCCGGTGCTCTGTGCGAGGGTCCCCACAAGATCCGGGGAGACTCCGACCCGGGAGAGCTCAGGGATCTACGGGGTCCGGAGACTCCAGGTGGGACTCTGCCAGAGACAGAGACGCTTGGTCACAGGCTGGGTGAGCTCGGAGCACTCCCAGAAGCCAGTGAGACGGGACTGATGACGCAGGATTTTCTCTGAGCGCGGTCTGCGGGCGCGCGCAGTGTCGGCGGGCCCGCGGTGTTGGCGGCCCGTGGTGTCGGTGGCCCGCGATGTCTGCGGGCGGACGCGCGCGCGCACTCTCCGGCGCAAACGTGGGCTAGGGAGACTGGAGGGATTAAACGCTTTTCTCTGAAGGCGCACTGAAGACTGGGGCCCCGAGCTCTCGGCTCCTCTGAACCGGAGATTGGGAGGCCATCATTGTCCTTCCCGTCCTCCAGAACTCTACAGAAAGCGCGCTCAAGGAACAAAAGCTCCCGAAAGCAAACCTGAGAGGATTACTTAGCCCGGCCCCTGGTAAGGGCGGTGCAACTCCGCCTGGGGCAAAGACACCTGAGAATCACTACAACAGGCCCCTCCCCCAGAAGATCAAAGAAATACAGCCAAGACCAAGTTCACTTAACAAGGACAACAGCGAATTCTTATCTGGACAAAATGACAAGGCGGAAAAACTCACCACAAAAAAAAGAGCAGGAGACAGGACCGAAGGCTAGGGACCTAATCAATACAGACATTGGTAATATGTCAGATCTGGAATTCAGGATGACGATTCTCAAGGTCCTAGCCGGGCTCGAAAAAGGCATGGAAGATATTAGAGAAACCCTGTCAGGAGAAATAAAAACCCTTTCTGGAGAAATAAAAGAAATAAAGTCTAATCAAGTTGAAATAAAAAAAGCTATTAATGAGGTACAATCAAAAATGGAGGCTCTTACTGCTAGGATAAATGAGGCAGAAGACAGAATTAGTGATATAGAAGACCAAATGGCAGGGAATAATGAAGCAAACCAAAAGAGAGACAATCAACTACTGGACCATGAGGGGAGAATTCGAGAGATAAGTGATGCCATAAGACGAAACAACATTAGAATAATTGGGATTCCAGAAGAAGAAGAAGGAGAAATAGGAGCAGAAGGTATACTGGAGAGGATTATTGTAGAGAATTTCCCTAATATAGCAAGGGGAACAAGCATCAAAATCCAGGAGGCCCAGAGAACACCTCTCAAAATCAATAGGAATCGACCCACACCCTGCCACCTAATAGTAAAATTTACAAGTCTTAGCGACAAAGAGAAAATCCTGAAAGCAGCACCGGACAAGAAGTCTGTAACGTACAATGGTAAAAATATTAGATTGGCAGGAGACTTATCCACAGAGACCTGGCAGGCCAGAAAGAACTGGCATGATATATTCAGAGCACTAAACGAGAAAAACATGCAGCCAAGAATACTTTATCCAGCTAGGTTATCATTGAAAATAGAAGGAGAGATAAAAAGCTTCCAGGACAAACAAAAACTGAAAGAGTTTGTAAACACCAAACCAGCTCTACAGGAAATATTGAAAGGGGTCCTCTAAGCAAAGAGAGACCCTAAAACTATTACCAGAAAGGAACAGAGACATTATACAGTAACAATCACCATACAGGCAATACAATGGCACTAAACTCATATCTCTCAATAGTTACCCTGAATGTAAATGGGCTAAATGCCCCAATCAAAAGACACAGGGTTTCAGAATGGATAAAAAAACAAAACCCATCCATATGCTGCCTACAAGAAACTCATCTTAGACCTGAAGACACCTCCAGATTGAAAGTGAGGGGGTGGAAAACAATTTACCATGCTAATGGACATCAGAAGAAAGCTGGGGTGGCAATCCTTATATCAGATCAATTAGATTTTAAGCCAAAGACTATAATAAGAGATGAGGAAGGACACTTCATCATACTCAAAGGGTCTGTCCAACAAGAAGATCTAACAATTTTAAATATCTATGCCCCTAACATGGGAGCAGCCAACTACATAAACCAATTAATAACAAAATCAAAGAAACACATTGACAAGAATACAATAATAGTTGGAGACTTTAATACACCCCTCACTGAAATGGACAGATCATCCAAGCAAAAGATCAACAAGGAAATAAAGGTCTTAAATGACACACTGGACGAGATGGACATCACAGATATATTCAGAACATTCTACCCCAAAGCAACAGAATACACGTTCTTCTCTAGTGCCCATGGAACATTCTCCAGAATAGATCACATCCTGGGTCATAAATCAGGTCTCAACAGGTATCAAAAGATTGGGATCATTCCCTGCATATTTTCAGACCACAATGCTCTGAAGCTAGAACTCAATCACAAGAGGAAATGTGGAAAGAGCACAAATACATGGAGGCTCAATAGCATCCTTCTAAAAAATGAATGGGTCAACCAGGAAATTAAAGAAGAATTGAAAAAAAAACCATGGAAACAAATGATAATGAAAACACAACGGTCCAAAATCTGTGGGACACAGCAAAGGCAGTCCTGAGAGGAAAATATATAGCGATACAAGCCTATCTCAAGAAACAGGAAAGGTCTCAAATACACAACCTAACCCTACACCTTAAGGAACTCGAGAGAGAGCAACAAAGAAAGCCTAAACCCAGCAGGAGAAGAGAAATAATAAAGATCAAAGCAGAAATCAATGAAATAGAAACCAAAAAAACAATAGAACAAATCAATGAAACTAGGAGCTGGTTCTTTGAAAGAATTAATAAGATTGATAAACCCCTGGCCAGACTTATCCAAAAGAAAAGAGAAAGGACCCAAATAAATAAAATCACGAATGAAAGAGGAGAGATCACAACCAACACCAAAGAAATACAAACAATCATAAGAACATATTATGAACAACTCTATGCCAACAAATTCGACAATCTGGAAGAAATGGATGCTTTCCTAGAGACATATAAACTGCCAAAACTGAACCAGGAAGAAATAGAAAACCTGAATAGGCCCATAACCAGTAAGGAGATTGAAACAGTCATCAAAAATCTCCAAACAAACAAAAGCCCAGGGCCAGATGGCTTCCCAGGGGAATTCTACCAAACATTTAAAGAAGAATTAATTCCTCTTCTCCTGAAACTGTTCCAAAAAATAGAAATGGAAGGAAAACTTCCAAACTCATTTGATGAGGCCAGCATCACCTTGATCCCCAAACCAGACAAGGATCCCATCAAAAAAGAGAATTACAGACCAATATCCTTGATGAACACAGATGCGAAAATTCTCATCAAAATACTAGCCAATAGGATCCAACAGTACATTAAAAGGATTATTCACCACGACCAAGTGGGATTTATTCCAGGGCAGCAGGGTTGGTTCAACATCCGCAAATCAATCAATGTGATACAGTACATCAACAAAAGAAAGAATAAGAACCATATGATACTCTCAATAGATGCTGAAAAAGCATTTGACAAAGTGCAACATCCCTTCCTAATCAAAACTCTTCAAAGTGTAGGGATAGAAGGCACATACCTCAATATTATCAAAGCCATCTATGAAAAACCCACGGCAAGTATCATTCTCAATGGAGAAAAACTGAGAGCTTTTCCGTTAAGGTCAGGAACACGGCAGGGATGTCCGCTATCACCACTGCTATTCAACATAGTACTAGAAGTCCTAGCCTCAGCAATCAGACAACAAAAAGAAATTAAAGGCGTCCAAATCGGCAAAGAAGAAGTCAAACTATCGCTCTTTGCAGATGATATGATACTATATGTGGAAAACCCAAAAGGCTCCACTCCAAAACTGCTAGAGCTTGTACAGGAATTCAGTAAAGTGTCAGGATATAAAATCAATGCACAGAAATCAGTTGCATTTCTTTACACCAACAACAAGACAGAAGAAAGAGAAATTAAGGAGTCAATCCCATTTACAATTACACCCAAAACCATAAGATATCTAGGAATAAACCTAATGAAAGAGGCAAAGAATCTATACTCAGAGAACTATAAAGTACTCATGAAAGAAATTGAGGAAGACACAAAGACATGGAAAAATGTTCCATGCTCATGGATTGGAAGAATAAATATTGTGAAAATGTCTATGCTACCTAAAGCTATCTACACATTTAATGCAATGCCTATCAAAATTCCATCCAATTTTTTCAAAGAAATGGAACAAATAATCCTAAAATTTATATGGAACCAGAAAAGACCTCGAATAGCCAAAGGAATATTGAAAAAGAAAACCAACGTTGGTGGCATCACAATTCCCGACTTCATGCTCTACTACAAAGCTGTCATCATTAAGACAGTATGGTACTGGCACAAAAACAGACACATAGATCAATGGAACAGAATAGAAAGCCCAGAAATAGACCCTCAACTCTATGGTCAACTAATCTTCGACAAAGCAGGAAAGAACATCCAATGGAAAAAAGATAGCCTCTTCAACAAATGGTGTTGGGAAAATTGGACAGCCACATGCAGAAAAATGAAATTGGACCATTTCCTTACACCACACACGAAAATAGACTCAAAATGGATGAAGGACCTCAACGTGAGAAAGGAATCCATCAAAATCCTTGAGGAAAACACAGGCAGCAACCTCTTCGACCTCAGCTGCAGCAACTTCTTCCTAGGAACAACGCCAAAGGCAAGGGAAGCAAGGGAAAAAATGAACTATTGGGACTTCATCAAGATCAAAAGCTTTTGCACAGCAAAGGAAACAGTCAACAAAACCAAAAGACAACTGACAGAGTGGGAAAAGATATTTGCAAATGACATATCAGATAAAGGGCTAGTATCTAAAATCTACAAAGAGCTTAGCAAACTCAACACCCAAAGAACAAATAATCCAATCAAGAAATGGGCAGAGGACATGAACAGACATTTCTGCAAAGAAGACATCCAGATGGCCAACAGACACATGAAAAAGTGCTCAACATCACTGGGCATCAGGGAAATACAAATCAAAACCACAATGAGATACCACCTCACACCAGTCAGAATGGCTAAAATGAACAAGTCAGGAAATGACAGATGCTGGCGAGGATGTGGAGAAAGGGGAACCCTCCTACACTGTTGGTGGGAATGCAAGCTGGTGCAACCACTCTGGAAAACAGCATGGAGGTTCCTTAAAAAATTGAAAATAGAGCTACCTTATGACCCAGCAATTGCACTACTGGGTATTTATCCTAAAGATACAAACGTAGTGATCCAAAGGGGCACGTGTACCCGAATGTTTATAGCAGCAATGTCCACAATAGCCAAGTTATGGAAAGAACCTAGATGTCCATCAACAGATGAATGGATAAAGAAGAGGTGGTATATATATACGATGGAATACTATGCAGCCATCAAAAGAAATGAAATCTTACCATGCGACGACATGGATGGAACTAGAGCGTATTATGCTTAGCGAAATAAGTCAACTGGAGAAAGACAACTACCACATGATCTCCCTGATATGAGGAAGTGGAGATGCAACGGGGGTGGGAGTTAAGGTGGTAGGAAAAGTAAAAATGAAAGAAGATGGGATCGGGAGGGAGAAAAACCAAAAGAGACTCTTAATGTCATAAAACAAACTGAGGGGGGTGGGGGGAAGAGGGGTTGGGTGAGGGTGGTGGGGTTACATCATATGTTTAAATAAAGCTTAAATAAAGTAAAAATAAATAAATAAATAAATAAATGTTTTCAATCTTTCTGGTAGTTTAAATATTTAAGTTTATGGATCTCTTTTTTTTAGTTAACATATAATTTATTATTTGTTTAAAGGGTATAGGTCTGTGATTTACCACTCTTACACAATTCATAGCACTTACCATAGCACATACCCTCCCCAGTCCATAACCCAGCCATCCCATCCCTCCCACACCCCCTCCACTCCAGCAACCCTCAGTTTGTTTCTTGAGATTAAGTCTCTTATGGTTTGTGTCCCTCTCTGGTTTCATCTTGTTTCATTTTTCCTTCATTTCCCCTATGATCCTTTGTCTTGTTTGTCAAATTCCTCAAAACAGTGAGATCAGACGATAACTCTCTTTCTCTGATTGACTTATTTCGTTTAGCATAACACCCTCTACTTCCTTCCACGTCATCACAAATAGCAAGATTTCATTTTTTGGGATGCCTGGGTAGCTCAGTTGGTTAAGCAGCTGCCTTCGGCTCAGGTCATGATCCCAGCATCCTGGGATTGAGTCCCACATCGGGCTCCTTGCTTGGCAGGGAGCCTACTTCTCCCTCTGCCTCTGCCTGCCACTCTGTCTGCCTGTGCTTGATCGCTCTCTCTGACAAATAAATAAATAAATAAATAAATCCTTAAAAAAAAAAGATTTCGTTTTTTGATGGCTCTATTACATTCCATTGTCAAATATATTCTCACATCTTCTCTATCCATTCATCTGTTGATGGACATCTGGGCTCTTTCCATAGTTTGGTTATTATGGACATTGCTGCTATAAACATTGAGGTGCATGTGCCCCTTCGGATCACTACATTTTTATCTTTAGGGTAAATACCCAGTAGTGCAATTGCTGGGTCGTAGAGTAGCTCTATTTTCAACTTTTTGAAGAACCTCCATGCTGTTTTCCAGAGTGGTTGCACCAGCTTGCATTCCAGCCAACAGTGCAGGAGTGTTCCCCTTTCTCCACATCCTCTCCAACACCTGTTGTTTCCTGATTGGTTAATTTTAGCCATTCTGACTGGTGTGAGGTGGTATCTCATTGTGATTTTGATTTGTATTTCCCTGTTGCCAAGTGATGTTGAGCACTTTTCATGTGTCTGTTGGCCATTTGGATGTTTTCTTTGCAGAAATGTCTGTTCATGTCTTCTGCCCATTTCTTGATTGGATTATTTATTCCTCGGTTGTTGAGTCTGATAAGTTCTTTATAGATTTTGGATACTAGCCCTTTATCTGATATGTCATTTGCAAATATCTTCTCCCAGTCTTTTGGCTGCCTTTTGGTTTTGTGGTCTGTTTTCTTTGTTGTGCAAAAGCTTTTGAACTTTTGATGAGGTCCCAATAATTCACTTTGCCCTTGCTTCCATTGCCTTTGGGGATGTTTCTAGGAAGAAGTTGTTGCAGCTGCGGTCGAAGAGGTTGCTGCCTGTGTTCTCCTCACGGATTTTGATGGATTCCTGTCTCACATTGAGGTCTTTCATCCATTTTGAGTCTATTTTTGTGTATGGTGTAAGGAAATGGTCCAGTTTCATTCTTCTGCATGTGGCTGTCCAATTTTCCCAACACCATTTGTTGAAGAGAATGTCTTTTTTTTTAAAAGATTATTTATTTATTTGACAGATAGCGATCACAATTAGGCAGAGAGGCAGGCAGAGAGAGAGGAGGAAGCAGGCTCCCCGCCCAGCAGAGAGCCCGATGTGGGGCTCGATCCCAGGACCCTGAGATCATGACCTGAGCTGAAGGCAGAGGCATTAACCCACTGAGCCACCCAGGTGCCCCGAGAATGTCTTTTTTCCATTGGACATTGTTTCCTGTTTTGTTGAAGACTAGTTGACCAAAGAGTCAAGGGTCTATTTCTGGGCTCTCTATTCTGTTCCATTGATCTATGTGTCTGTTTTTGTGCTAGTACCAAACTACCTTGATGAATAGAGCTTGAAGTCTGGAATTGTGATGCCACCAGCTTTGGTTTTCTTTTTCAACATTCCTCTGGCTATTTGGGATCTTTTCTGGTTCCATATGAATTTTAGGATTATTTGTTCCATTTCTTTGAAAAAATGGATGGGATTTTGATAGGGATTGCATTAAATGTGTAGATTGTTTTAGCTAGCATAGACATTTTCACAATATTTGTTCTTCCAATCCAGGAGCATGGAACATTTTTCAATTTCATTGTCTTCCTCAGTGAGTATTCTATAGTTTCTTTGAGTACAGATTCTTTGCCTCTTTGGTTAGATTTATTCCTAACCAAATATCTTATGGGCTTGGCTGCTCCCATGTTAGAGGCATAGATATTTAAAATTGTTAGATCTTCTTGTTGCACAGGCCCTTTAAGTATATAAGTATATATAAGATATATTGTCCTTCCTTGTCTCTTATTATAGTCTTTTTTAAAAAAAGATTTTTATTTATTTATTTGAGAGAGAGAGACCACAAGTAGGCAGAGAGGCAGGCAGAGAAAGAGAGGGAATCAGGCTCCCTACTGAGCAGAGCCTGAAGCGGTGCTCGATCCCAGGACCCTGGGACCATGACCCGAGCCGAAGGCAGAGGCTTAACTCACTGAGCCACCCAGGCACCCCTTATTTTAGTCTTTGGCTTAAAATCTAATTTGTCTGATATAAGTCACCCCAGCTTTCTTTTGATGTCCATAAGCATGGTAAGTTGTTTTCTACCCCCTTTAAATCTGGAGATGTCTTTGGGTCTAACATGAGTTTCTTGCAGATAGCATATTGATGGGTCTTGTTTTTTTTATCCATTCTGATACCCTGTGTCTTTTGTTTGAGGCATTTAGCCCATTTACATTCAGGGTAACTATTGAAAGATATGAATTTAGTGCCATTGTCTTGCCTGTAAGGTGACTATTACTGTATATTGTCTCTGTTCCTTTCTAGTCTGTTACTTTTAGGCTCTCTCTTTGCTTAGAGGACCTCCTTCAATTTTTCCTGTAGGGCTGGTTTGGTGTTTGCAAAATCTTTTAGTTTTTGTTTGTCCTGGAAGTTTTTTATCTCTCCTTCTATTTTCAATGACAGCCTAGCTGGATATAGTATTCTTGGCTGCATATTTTTCTCATTATTGCTCTGAATATATCATGCCAGTCCTTTCTGACCTGCAAGTCTCTGTGGCTAGGTCTGTTGCCAATCTAGTATTTCTATACCATTGTGTGTTACAGACCTCTTGTCCCAAACTGCTTTCAGCATTTTCTCTTTGTTTGTGAGACTTGTACGTTTTCCTATTAGGTGACAGGGTGTGGACCTATTTTTATTGACTTTGTGGGGGCTTCTCTGTGCCTCCTGGATTTTGATGCTTGTTCCCTTCACCAAATTAGGGAAATTCTCTGCTATAGTTTGCTCCCATATACCTTCTGCCCTGCCTTTCCTCTTCTTCTGGGATCCCAATTATTTTAATATTGTTTCATCTGATGGTATCACTTATCTCTCAAATTCTCCCCTCGCTGTCCATCGTTATTTATCTCTCTTTTTCTCAGCTTCTTTATTCTCCATCATTTGGTCTTCTATATCACCAATTCTCTCTTCTGCCTAAACTCTCCTAGCAGTAGGAGCCTCCATTTTTTATTGCACCTCATTGATAGCTTTTTTGATTTCAACTTGGTTAGATTTTAGTTCTTTTATTTCTCTAGAAAGGTATTCTCTAGTATCTGTATGCTTTTTTTCAGCTAATATCTTTATAATTGTCATTCTGAACTCTAGTTCCAACATCTTACTAATGTACCTATTGATTAGGGCCCTAGCCATCAATAATGCCTCTTGTTCTTTTTCTTCTTCTTCTTCTTTTTTTTTTTTTGAGGTGAGGTTTTCCTCTTTTTTTGTCTAGAGAAGACTGGATGAATGGGAGAACAAAATGCTAAAAGGGTAATAACAATCCCAGAAAAATATATACTAAACAAATCAGAAGAGACCCAAAGCCAGGAGGGAAAGAAAGGGGGAAAAATATATGTGTGGCTCTGTTCTATTTTAAAATTTAAAAAAATAGAAAAAGAAAAAATAATGAAAATTTACAAAATTTAACTTTGCAAGACTAAAGAATCATGGGATAAAAGCCATGAATTCTATGTGCTGCTTTCCCGAAGCTCACTGGTTGGTGAACTTGGTCTTGGCTGGACGTTCTCGCTGATCTTGTGCGGGAGGGGCCTGTTGCCGTGATTCTCAAGTGTCTTTGCGGGAGGCGAACCGCACCGGCCTTGCCAGGGGCGGGGCTAAGCAATCCGCTCGGGTTCGCGCTCGGAGCTTTTGTTCCCTGAGCGCTTTCCGTACCGCTTTGGAGGCCGGGAGTGAAGATGGCGGCGCCCAGTCTCCGGCCGCTCCTTAGTCGCCCTCGGAGAGAAGCCGTCGGTCCCTCTGTCTCCCGGGTGTCCGCCGCGCTCCGCTGCTCCGGCCTGTGACCGAGCGTGTCTGTCCCCGGCGCGGCCCGCGTGGCGTCTGCAAACCCAGCGGATTCCTGCCGCGCAGCCCCGCTGCTCCTCCCGGACAAGGAGGGCGGGTCTCCCCGGACCTGCCGCTTGTGGGGTCTCTGCTCAGAGACCGGCGGCCCGACTGTGCCTCGGAGCGCGGCGTAGGGCAACCCCGAGCGCGGAGCCCCGGCCTCGGCTCCGTGTGTGCCCCCGGCTGCCCCGCCCGGACCCCGTGTGCCTGCGACCCTGAGGGCCCCGCGGCCCCCGCGAGGGCCCCCCCCGCTGAGCCTCTGGAGCGCCGGCCCTCGGCGGAGCAGACGCGTCGTAGTGCGGCCGCGGCTCGGCGCCCGCCGGTAAGTGGCTGCGGAGGCTCCGTCCCCTCACGGTCTGTCTGCGCCGGTGCCGCCTCCGAGTGGCGTCTGCGCGCGCCCGGCCTCCCCGAAGGTGCTGCTTTCCTGCCAGGTTTGGGGCTGTTGCTCGTGGGTGTTGAGAATGGTTTGGTAACTATGGGCTGACCGCCTGGGACCCACCCCGAGCAGCGCCTGCTCCCGCGCCGTCGTGCTCCTCGCCGCCCGCCTTGGGGGTTTCTGTGCGCTGTTTTGGCTGCACTTGCTCGCTCTAGATCCTGTGAGGACGTGTTGCCCGAATTCTGTAATCTCGGTTTTAATTTCGCCTTTGACCCAAGAATTGTTTAAAGTAGACTAGTTCAGATGGCCCGGGGCAGCTTGCTTCCTGGTTTGTCTCCTGCGGTCATTCTTACTTTGTAATGTTTTGCTTTGGGATCAGAGAGCAGTTTTGCTGTTTCTCCATTTTGGAACTGATACAGAAATTTCTAACCTGACACGGTTATCTTCTGTGGCTAGAGCTTTTTGTGGGCATTGGAGAAAAGATATATTCTCCGTTTTTATGGGTCGAGGTTGATATTCGGATCTTTCTCACACCCATACGCACACATGCACACACCTACCTTTGTCCTTGCTATGTCTTACGTTCTTACTCGCTTTCCAGTTCTTTGATGTCATGCTGACAAAGGAGAATTGAAGTCTTCTACTACTAATACTGCAAGAGAATATTGTATATTAGTACATAAACCGGTAACTCTCTTATGGTTTGTTTTACTTTACCATTTTGATGCTACTGTGTTACATGGAATATACACTGTATTAATTTTCTGTTGCTGTGTGACAAATGACTACAAGCTTAACGGCTTAAAAAACCACCCATTTGGGACGCCTGGGTGGCTCAGTTGGTTAAGCGGCTGCCTTCGGCTCAGGTCATGATCCCAGCGTCCTGGGATCGAGTCCCGCATCGGGCTCCTTGCTCGGCAGGGAGCCTGCTTCTCCCTCTGCCTCTGCCTGCCACTCTGTCTGCCTGTGCTCTCTCTCTCTCTCTCTCTGACAAATAAAAAAAAAAAAAGTTAAAACAAACAAACAAAAAAACCCACCCATTTATTCTCTGACGGTTTCTGGAGGTCAGAGGATTAGGCTATGGGTAGGATCTCACATGGCTGGAATCGAAGTGTTGGCAGGGAATGGTATCTCATTTGAGACTTAGGATCCTCTCCAAGGTCCTTTGGGCTGGCAGAAATCAGTTCCTTGGGCTTGTAAAATAGGGCCACTCTTGCTGGCTGTGTTTGGGTGAATCTTCCAGCTCCTAGAAGCCATCCCCTGGCACATGGGCAGCAGCATCTACGCTCCAACGTTTGGCTTCCATTTCCCACCTTTAGACCTAGACTTGTGCCAGGCCTGCTTGGGTAGTACACATTTTATTAACTCAACGTCGGTTGCCTAATAACTTTCACTAAATCTGTAAAATCCCTTTTGCCAGGTTATGGAACATAGTAGTATCCCGTATTGCAGCCAGAGTCACAGCCTATATCCTCCTTTACCTTTACAGCTTCAAGGGGAGGGAGTTACTCAAGGCATAGATACTGATAGACAAGAATATTGGGGGACATAAAATTCTTTTTATGTAGATTTTTATAATTATTTTATCTTCACTATGGATTGTAAATTTTTTCATTATGTACTGCTTTAAAGAATCACATTTAATACTTTAAAGTTTATTTCGAGGTGTGGAATTCAAAGCTATCTGGATTAAGATCTCAACTCCTAAATTGTTTTCATGATTGCTTGTTTACACTTTCCTGGAACGCTTTTGTCCCACCTTTTTATTTACAAACTTTTTGAGAAATTTTGTTTTATAAGTGTCCCCAATATTTAGCACATTTGGGAGGTATTATTTGTAATTCATCCAGATTCTTTTTTTCTTATAGGTGAGTTTTGATTTATTTACACAACATATATGGATTTTACTTTTGTTGTTTTTTTAAGAAGACTTTTTGTAATGTATTTTTCAAAACTTTAGAGTGAATCTGTTGATTCCCAACTGTGACCAAAGATGAAATTTTTGAAATCAAAGATGAGTTTTTATTTCCTCCCCTCCGTCATTCCCCATATAATTTTAATTGATTACTTGATGTAACTTTACGCCTTTCTGTTTGTATTACAGTTGACCCTTAAACAACATGGGTTGGAATTGTGTGGGCCCACTTACACATGAATTTTTTTCAGTGAATACCACAGAGTACTATAAGTGTATTTTCTCTTCCTTACGTTGTTCTTAATGTTTTTTTTCTCTTACTTTATTGTAAGAATATAGAATGTAATACAAATAATACACAAAATATATGTCAATTGACTGAGTCAGTAAGACTTCCACTCGACAGTAGGCTATTAGAAGTTAGGTTTGGGGGACTCAGTAGTTATGTGTGGGTTTTTGACCGCACAGAGGTTGGTACCCCTAACCACTGTGTTGTCAAGGGTTTACTGTACTCGATTACTTATTAACCCCTAAGTTTTAATACTGATGAAATCAATGTCCTGATATTACTTACCTTCCCTGTTATTTTCTAGTTTTTATGTGTTAATTTTATCATTTCTATGTTTTCAAAATTTATATTTCCATTCAGTTCTGAGATAATAATCATAATAAACTTCACTTTCCCTTATGTCTTAGTTCTGTATTGAGCTAAATTCACTGCATACTGCCATGCCTTGTCCATTCATATCTAATTGGGTTGATGTTCATTTTCTGTTAGCCTATTGAAGAAGGGAATCATGTTCCTTAAGTTCTTTCATGTTAAAAAAAAAAGTTTGTTACATTCACTCCATATTAAACTCTGGCTGGACATAGCATTCTCAGACCACAGTGTTTTCCTCAAGGATTTTAGAAGCACAGCATTGTCATCTAGCGTAGCTATGGAAAGACAAAGGTGAGCTGAGTTTTTTTCTTATCTTGAATAGGTTAATGGAACATTTTTCCTTTTTCTGGATTTCCAATTCTTTGTCTTTGAAAATCAGTGACTTTACTGGGATATAACTCACCATTGACTGTCTTGAGTTAAATTTTCTGGGGACATAATCTGCTTTTCAGTCTGTATAATCATGGTAAGTTTTATCGAAATTTTTAATGAAATATTTTCTTCTCTTCTGTCATTTTGTAGAAATGAAGTCCCAATTGAAGAAAAGAAGTCCCAGTGACTTCTTACTACCTGATGGATATTACCAATTGTCTTATATTCTATCTCTTTTAAAAAGTCTTTCTAGTTGATGCAATCTTATCCTTAATGCTCCTTATCATGTTTTAAGCAATGTTTATTTTCTTTGTATTATTTCTGAAAGGCCCTTTGGTTTTGTAGAATATTTGTTCCCATCCACTCTTTTCTCCTAAATTCTTATATCTCTATTTTGAGATCATATTATCTAGATAAAATTGTTTCACTAAATTATAAAGTCTTTTTCATCTGTTCTGTGAAAATAGTTTTTAAAATTATGTACTTGTAATTTATTTTTATATTACTTTTCTGTTCTTTTTTCTTGTGAAATCTTTGTTTACATCCTCTATTGATTCCTCTTTCATTATTACTCGGTATTGAATGAGGTGAGCTATCCTCAGAATAAATGTTTGCTGGCCTTTCACGTGGAAGAATTCCTTTCCTGACCTAGAATCGTGTGTGAACTGCTCTCTTAGAAGCCTTATTCTTCTCCACTTATTTGATCCTGGTGACTTCAAAGCTACTGCAGAATTTTTCTCATTCATCCTGACCCATATGCAACAATGGCTTATCTTTGTGACTCATCCAGGCACACCAGCTCATCCTGGGTTCAGAACTAGAACCAGGGAGGTATTTCTGGATCCAAATATGTGAACAAAAGCTTCATTCCAGAGATCACGTATGTGCTCACAATTTAGTTCTTTTTGCATTTATGGAGTATTTTCAAATGTTTCAAACATTTTGTATTTTACTAAGTGGATATTGCTAGCCTACCCTACCAAAGGCTTTGCTTTAGCAAAAATTTGTTCTTTAAAATTCTCACAGGATTAAATGCATACAAGAATAAATTTTAGGACAGATCCAGAATTGCCACCTTGATACAAATTTTGTTATTGTTTCTGTGTGTGTATGGTTTATTTTAATAAATAAATTGTGATTATCATTTTTTTGATGCCGAAACTATTTAGTCCCAATGACTTCTTACTACCTGATAGATTTGTCTCCTGACTCCTTGAAATCCAGCTTCACTGAAGACAATGAAGTGTTTTCTGGAGGAGAGTTCAATTTTAGACTTTGAGTGCTTGGGGTGGGACCAAACTTTGGTGAGTGTCAACTGATAGGTGGTTTAGATGGCCATGAGGTAACGTAGGTGCTCAAATGCCTGCAAAGCAGGAGAGATGTGGGTAGATGGTGGAAAAGATGATAGACGTGAAATTGGGAGGTCAGTTAACAAAGATGAACTCTTCCAATTGGCAAATTTGGTAAGAACTTTAGAAGAAGGTATATGGTGAGGTAATGTCTAATATGCCCACAATTCTTTCTTTTAACAACAAAAACTAAGAAAAGGAGTCATGTTAGAAGGAAGACAGTCTTTGGGTGCCTAGGTGGTTCAGTTGGTTAGGCAACTGCCTTTGGCCTAGGTCATAGTCCTAGAGTCCTGGGATCTAGTCCTGCATCAGGCTCTCTGCTCGATGTGGAGTCTACTTCTCCCTCTGACCCTCCCCACCCCCATGCTCTCCCTCTCAAAGAAATAAATAAAATCTTGTAAAAAATATATTTTAAAAAAGAAAGAAAGAAGACAAGCTTTGACTGCCTAGAGGATTAGTAGGAGAAAAAGCACTTACTTGTGTACAACTTCTCTGTAATTGTCAGTAAGGCACAGTAGTGAAGAGAAGCTCAAGTGTTTTATCTCTTAGTCAAAGGTAAAATACTTTAGCGACTGAAGGAATCCTTTGAGATGTTGTCCTTTGTCGTGGTAACCATAGATTTCAGAGGTTCCATTCTGGAATGGATGGTTCCTGCCTAGAAAGTACTGACATGCCAAGTGGCTCTTAATGCTCTCCTGTCGCTTGAAGAGGGAAGCTTCTGGCTCATTCATTACCAGCCCTGGAAGGTCGCTTTGCAAACCCCCAGCCCAATAGAAGGTGGGCAGTGAGTATGAATAAAAAGTCACAGAAAGGGAAAACTGATCAATAAATACTAAGAGATGCTTAAGCTGCCTTGATGTCCTCAAAATGCAAACCAATGAAATACCATTTCACAACACACAAGTAAAAATAAAATGTAAGATATAAGTCATGGTCCAGGGAAATTCATTTTTTAAAAAGTGTACAACTCGATAGTTTTAAAATATGTTTTAAATATATTAGAGTCAAGCAACCACCCAAACCATCTAGTCATACCTTCATGACTCCCAAGTGACACCCCGTGCCCGTCAGCGATTACTCATTGTCTCCTCCCTCCAGCATCTGCCGGTCACCAGCCTGTTTTTTGTCTCCACGGATTTGCCCTTTCTGGACACTTCATGTAAATGGAATTACATAGCATAGAGCCTTTTGTGGCTGCCTTCACTCACTCAGCGCAGTGGTTCCAAAATACGTCCATGTTGTAGCTGGTGTCCGTGCTGCCTTCCTTTGTGTGGCTACTATCCCCTGGCACGGGTCTGCCACACTTGGCTTATCCATTTATCCATTACTGTAGGCTTGTGTCTTTTGTACTTTGTGGCTGTTATGACTAACACTGTTATGAACATTTATGTACAAGGTTTCGGGTGAGCGTGTTTTTATTTCTTTCCTTTCTGAGAAGAAGAGTTGCTGGTTCGTATGGTAACTTTTTATTTTTAATGTTTTGAAGAACTACCAAACTGCTTTCCAAGAGGGCTTCACCGTTACAGAATCTCATCAGCGATGTCTGAGGGCTCCAGTTTCCCCATATGCTTGTGAACAATTGACATTGTCATTTTTATTATTATTATTATAGCCTTCCCAGTGGGTGTGAAGTGGTATCTCGTTGGAATTTTGATTCGTATCTCCCTAACAACAGATGATGGTTGGCGTGTTTTTTTCCCGCTAATTAGCCATTTGTGTGTCTTCTTTGAAGATAAGTCTACCTATGACCTCTGCTTATTTTTAAAATGAATTACTTATCTTTTTATTGTTGAGTTGTGAGTGCTTTTTCATGTATTCTGAGTACTAGACACTTACCGGATACATGATTGGCAATTATTTTCTCCCATTCTGTGAATTCTTTTTTCTTTAAAAGATTTGATTTATTTATTTGACAGAGAGAGAGAGAGACAGCAAGAGAGGGAACACAAGCAGGGGGAGTGGGAGAGGGAGAAGCAGGCTTCCAGCTGAGCAGGGAGCCTGATGCAGGATTAGGTCCTGGGACTCAGGGATCATGACCTGACCTGAAGGCAGATGCTGCCTAATGACTGAGCCACCCAGGCACCCCATTCTATGAATTCTTGATAGTATCCATTGAAGCATGACAGTTTCTGATAAATTTCTATTTATCTATTTTCTCTTGTTGATTGTGTTTTTGATGTCTCATCTCAGAAAAACTTGCTTAAACCAACTTCACTAAGTTTAAACCTATGTTTTCTTCTAAGAGTTTTATGCTTTTAGGTCTTACATATAGGTTCTTTATGCATTTTGAGTTAATTTTAGTATATGATGTAAAAATAGGACCTTAACTTTATTCTTTTGTATAGCTATTTTTTGCTACCATTTCTTTAAAAGACCATTTTTTTCCCCCTGTTGAATGGTCTTGACATTCTTAATGAAAATAAATTGACTAAAATGGTAAGGGTTCATTTCTGGATACAGTTCTATCCCATTGATCTATATGTCTACCCTATGTCAGTATTACACTATCTTGATTACTGTAGCTTTTTATTTAATTTTATTATTAATTAACTTATTTATGTAAAATTTTTTTTATTTATTTGACAGAAACAGACACGGTGAGAGAGGGAACACAAGCAGGAGGAGTGGGAGAGGGAGAAGCAGGCTTCCTGAGGAGCAGGGAGCCTGATACGGGGCTGGATCCCAGGACCCTGGGGTCGAGACCTGAGCTGAAGGCAGATGCTTAACCCACTGAGCCACCCAGGTGCCCCAACTGTAAGCTTTTTAGTAAGCTTTAAAGTCACTCACTGTGAGTCCTCCAACTTTGACCTCTTTTTTCAAGATTGTCTTGAGCATTCTGGGTCCCTTCCATTTCTGCATGTGTTTCAGGATCAGCTTGTCAGTTCCTACAGTGAATAACAGTGGGGATTTTGGTAAGGGTTACCTCAAGTTGGGGAATGTTGCCATCTTAATGATATTACGTTCTGATACATGAATAGGAGATGTCTTTCCATTTATTTATCTCCCATTGTTTTGTGTTTTTCAGTCTACAAGCCTTGTATTTCTCCCATTAAATTCACACCTAAATGTTTCTTCCTTTCTTTTTTTTTTTGAGATTTTTATTTATTTATTTGACAGACAGAGATCACAAGTAGACAGTGAGGCAGGCAGAGAGAGAGGAGGAAGCAGGCTCCCCACTGAGCAGAGAGCCTGAAGTGGGGCTCGATTCCCTGGACCCTGGGATCATGACCTGAAGGCAGAGGCTTTAACCCACTGAGCCACCCAGGCACCCCCTAAATGTTTATTCTTTTTAATGTGATTCTGAAATTGCCTTGTCTTTTATTTTTGGATTTATTTTTGGATTTTATTTTATTTTATTTTTGGATTGTTCACTGCTAATATGTAATAATATAAGTGATTTTTATATACAAGATCTTTTTTATCTGCAAGTGAGAATAATTTTGCTTCTTTTTTTCCACTCTGGATGCTTTTCTTTTCTTGCCTAATTATCTTGGTGAGAAGCTCCAATACCATGTTGCCCTTGTCGATGTGGATAGAAGTAGTGAAGGAATTCAGTCTTTTACCACGAAGTATGGTGTCAGCCCTGGGTTTTCCTAAGTTCTTTTTATTAAGTCGAGGAATTTGTTTGTTTGTTTGTTGGGTGTTTTTAACATGAATGAAATGGGGTTAAATTTTGTCAGATTTTTTTTGTGTTGACTGAGGTGCTCATAAGGTTATTGTTTTTTATTATGTTAACATGACGTTTTGCCTCAACTGATTTTTGGATGACAAATCAATATTGTCTTTACAAAATAAGCTCCGTTTGATCATGGCATATATGCCTTTTTATATGCTGCTAGATTCTGTGTGCTACTATCTTGTTGAGGAATTTTTACATCTATACTCATGAGAGCTATTGATCTGTAGTTTTCTTGAGATGTCTTTGGTTTTGGTATCAAAATAATGCTGGGCTCATCGAATTTGCTTTGACAATGTTCATCCTTTTTTTAGGATGGTTTATAAAGAATTGATGCTGATTTGTCTTTAAATACTTGGTAGAGTTACCAGTAAAGCCATCTGGTCCTGAGGGTAGGAGGGTTTTGATTACTAATTTGGTCTCTTGTTAAAATTCTATTCAGTTATTTTCTACTTCTTGAGAAGTTTTGATAATTTGTGTCTCTCTAGAAATCTGTCCCTTTCATCTATGTTATTTACTTTGTTGTCACACAACTGTTCAGAATATGCCCTTATAATCCTTTCAGTTTCTGTAAGGTTTAATAGTAATGTCCTCTCACCATTTATTTTAGTCTCTGAGTTTCTCCCTTTTGTCTTGGGCAATATAGCAAAAGGATTATCAATTGATAATCAATTATCAATTTATCAGTTGCTATCTTTTCAAATAACAAAGTTTTGGTTTCAATTAGTTTCTCTTCCCCCCACCAACTCTTTTTTATTCATGTTCAGCCTAAGCTTTATTGCTTTTTTCTTTCTGCTAGTTTTGGATTAGTTTGCTTTTTTCTTACTCTGGTTTTTAAGGTACAAAGCTAAGTTGTTGATTTGAGATCCCTTTGCTTTCTTAATATAGGTATTTACTGATAAAAATATAGCCATTCACACTGAAGGAGCTTGAGTCAGGTAAAGACAAGCCCTGTGAATGGTAATTTTTAGGGAGATAACAAACAAGGCAAACAGCGATGGCTCCTTGGAGGATTTGGGGGAAGCCATAAACCTATTCCGCCCTTTCTAGCAAGTCTAGGTTGCTGATTTTCACAGCTACTGTGGTTTTGAGGTTGGTTTTCAGCCTTTTTTTTTTTTTTTTTTAAATAAACACTCTTAGATGATTGCAAGCCTTTGACCAGTTCCCCAAATTCTGGAAAAAAAGTTCATTTTGACAATTTTGCCTGTGTTCTTGTTGCTTTTATGGAGGAACAGAGTTTTAGAAGCCCTTCGTCCACCCTTATAAAAGTACTTGCACTGCCTTATTTTCAATAGGAGAAAAAGTTGGAAAAAATTTCTTGCAGTAAAGAGAATAGACAAATAAATTGTGATCTCTTCATACAGTGGCGTTCAGCAGTTAAAATAATGGACTAAGATTATGTAGCCATACATGAATAGTTATAAAAAACAAAGTGAAGAATGATACCTGCAGTACAATAATATTTATATAATTAAAACACACTGAATAATATTTTTGATGGGTGCATATATTGAGAGCAAATTGTTTCTACAAAACATTGGCTAGAAGGATAAATACCATATGCATGATAGTGATGGGTAACAGGATTGGAATGAAAAAAACAAGCCCAACTTTTTCCATAATATTTTCTTTATTTTATTAAAGAAAATGGGGACACTTGAGTGTACGCTCTATTATTTTTTCTGCTTTTTTTCTATGTTAAAGTTAGGAAGAAAGAAAAAGTCATAATGGATTGGATTCTTCTATTGTCTGGGAATTCATTTAACTCTAATTTTTTGTAATCTATGGGTTTAGAGGAAACAAAAGACAAGAGTAAGATAAATAACTGTTGAACCACAATTGTGTCTGTAGTTAAATGATTTTGAAATGGCTTTCAAATCTGGAATGCCAAATTCTGTTTTTCATTTTGCTTTTAAATAATTACAAGTTCAAGCCAGACAGAAAAATGTGAATCGTTGGATTTCTTTCTTTCTAAAAATCTCCATAGCCAGTCTCTGCTCCAGCCAGGAAAAAGGAACTTTTGGCGTTGCTTCTCTTTTCCCCATATTGTTAATCTGTAACCCCTTCATAGCTTCCAGAGGTAGGAAAGGGAGCGGCTTGACAATTACAGCCTCTTGAAAGAACACAGCATCTCTCTCCCGGAGATTTTTAACATTCGATCAGTGATGTGGGAGCACAAATATCATCTGTTGTACAAGTAGGAAGTGGAAGAATCTGAATTTCCATGATACAAAGACATTTTTCTTACATGATTATTTGATGAGGTTAAAGGTGAAAACCCAACCACAAGCCTATCTTCTTCCGGCCTGTGAATTCAGAGAAAAAATCGAAATGTGCTCATTACACTATGGAACCACTAGGTGTCACCAAAGATAAAATTTGTAGCCAAGAGCGATTACAGCTGTGCCAGCCAGAGGCTCGTGAAACTCCCCATGTTGGTGGAGAAAACAAATTATACTTTTAGGTGAGAAAAGGGAAAGAGGCCGCTCTGCAGCCCAGTACACCCACATGGTTTTAGACCCTCTCTTTCATATCTCTGTGTGGACTCGTTTCTGTTGGTGTAACCTTTTAGCAGAAAAATAACTCCATGGGCTCGCAACTCAACAATTACGTCGTGTGATGACTGTTAATAAAATGAGGTTAAAATTCCAAGCTTCAAGTGCTGGAGTTCCTCCTGGGAAATTGTGTCTAAAATTTCAACAGCTGCCCCCAGGTGGTATGAGGCAGATCCGTCAAATTCTCTTGAGACAAGAGACACGAGATAAAGATTTTTCTTTTTCAAATCCACTTCTGCTGTTTGCTCTGATTTCTTTCCCTCCTGCGTCTTTATTCCGAGAACCGTGACCGGCAAGCTGTACGAATTCAATGCCTATTTGTGGAAGGAATGGTAGGAATCGAGGGAGGAAAGCCGTTTATTTAGTGCCTCTCCAAGCCTTGGTCTCTGCAACTTTCTTATGTTCCTGTCTTACACAATATTCCTGAAAAATCCCGTGAGGTAGTCATTGTAACTGTTGCTTTGTACAAGCAATGCTCGTGGGATAGAATCGCAGATGTTCTCTTTTATTCTCATTGTTCCTCCAAACACGAGTCAGAAGAAAAGCTCTTTCTCTGCTTTTGAATAAAATCCCCAGGTGCACTGTGACATTTCTGATCTCTTACATAATCTCTTTACTATCACGGCTTAGTAGTTAAAACTGCCCGATTTCATGTAATAATGTATTTCAATCATAATCACAGCTTTCTTCTCTCCCAAACTAGGGCTGGTGTTGGTCTGGCCACCTCCAAAACGTGGTCCGGTATGCTTCTTCTCTTTCTCATTGAACTCCTCCGTGACCCCCTAATGTGGGTTGGGCAGGGTGGGGAAACAGGAGAGCTGAGGAGGGCAGTCAAGTTTCTTTCTTGGAGAAGTGCTTTGGAGGTATTCAGAGGCTCCTACTAGAAATAGCTGACCGCACTTCCCAAGATGTAAGCTAAGCATTTTCTTCTGGTTGGCCGTTCTCCCTCAGTTTTTTATAGACTTGATATTCTTTAACATACTTTAAATATTTCATTTATATACTTTTCTTTCCTTTAATGTATTAAATGCTATGGCATTTTCTCCCGTAATAATAGAACTTCCAAATTTTAGCTAAGCACGTGGCTGCTTGGAATAAGGACTACATTTCCCAGCCTCCTTTATTATGGTCCATGTACAGATTCTTGGAGCCATCTATAAATTAAGAGACTCACTTTGTCTTTTTTTCCTGTTTCCTACTGTTGGCATGATAATTGCAGACTGGACAATGAGGTGGAAGCCCTGTGCTGAGGGCTTTGATGGTCACAGAACTGACTTAGCAGCCTTGCTCCGTGTACCCCGGGACTGTATTCATAAACACATATATTCTAATCTTCTGTTCTAAGTTTTTGTCATATACACACTAACAAAATCCTAACTGAGAAAAATATACAGTGAAGTGAGATTTACTTTGAGGAAAGCTTTTGCTAATAAATAAAGTCACCAGTTGAACAATGAAAGTGTTTTCCTAATTTGCAGATAAAAGGTAGAGAAAATTTCCCTAGTTTTAAAATTATTCTTTCATAAACCTCATTTAAATCTTTGGTGTCATTATTGATTATCTGTTTGACAAAATAAATGAATAAATAACAGGTATTATTACTGGAAGACATTTTAAACAACCAAGCATACTTAGACTTATGGCTTATTTTTCCAAAGTAACACTTTCGTGTTTGTAATTTTATATTACACATTTGTTGTAACATGGATTTCTTAGAAAATTTTCATAAAGCTTATGGTAAAATGCATTTTGACACTATTTCATGGTGAGTCTGAAGAGAACAGCTGAGGAACAAGAGAACCACCACTTTTTGGGTTGAATGGTGGACATCTAAAGGAGCAGGAAGGCAGTGGAGGAAGGGAGGGAAAGGAGAGGGAAAAGAGACATTGGTTTCTTATTAATGAAAACTTTTAAAAGTCTTACCCATCCTATGTTTATAAACTTTCCCAAAAAAACTTCCTTGTTTTCTCCCTCCATGTTCCCCCCTTTTTTTCCTCTTTATTTCCCTTTTATTTAATTATTTATTTACTTTTTGCGGGGGGGTCATGTTTCAAAATAGAAAGGACATGGTTTGGATGAGCAGGGTGTATTTTGATTCTTTTATTCCCTAGCATTTAATTACAGGAATGGTAAATATATGAAATTAAAAATAATGCCTAGTGGAAATCCATACCTAATGGAAAAATCAACTGGAACGCAGCACATTGGCACCATTCGTGGCATGAACATTATAGTTTAGTCCCGTTGTATTTGTTATTTAATTTAGTTATTTCAGACTTGTAATGAATAGGAAAATTTCTTTAAGACTACAACAGATAATTATGCAAGTTTTCGTGGATCAAAACAAAACAAAACAAGCAAAGAAAACCTTTCCACCTTCACACTGAAGAAAATTCTCCAAACAATAGGCCTTACTTTGAAGGGGGGGTTGTTATATAGCATTTTCATTTAGACAAGGTGATTCTTGGACAGATTATTGAATTTAGAATGAAATTCTTGTACTGGGAAGTGGGGGAAAAAGAGCAAAGTCCTTAACACTTAACACACAGCTTATTACATCCCATTATATAGCAAAGTTTGAGAAGTGTTGTGAAGGGACTCAGGATTCCATGCAAGTCTTTAAATATGAAAAATCGGTGATATTCTTAGGACCAAGTGTTTATTTTTAAAAGACTCTTTGTAAAATGTAGGGCACAGAACACTGTATAATATTTTTTTGGCCTTTTATACTACCAAATTTCAGAAGTAGATAGAAAACATAGAAACTCATTTACATTCAATAAAAACAAACAAAAAATGACCTTAAAAACAGGATCTACTTGAACACCTGGAGCCATTATTGTTTTCCCAAGCATTAAAGGAGTGAAAACACGGAAGAATACTTTGATGGGATTATAAGTATAAAAACATAGTGACTGAAGATTCATGAATGATAAAAACATTATTACTCTCATAGTCCCCTTTTACTATGGGAAGAATGAGTATATGAAGTAAATGAATATAAGTAAATGAATACAAAATGTAGCATGCCATATAGTTATAAGTGTTACAAGTTAAAACAAAGTTAAAGGAGGGACAGAGATTTGGGGCATAAGAGGAATGAGTGTAATTTGCAAAATATTATGAGTAGCAGATGTTTTGGTGAGAAAGTGATGTTGAGGCAAAGACCACGGGCAATGAGAGCAGAAGCCCTGCATCTACCTGGCCAAGGGTCATTCCAGGAGAGGAAACAGCAAGTATAAATGCTCTAAGGGCAGATCATGCTTGCACTTCCCAAGACCATCAGGGAGACCACTGCAGCAGGATGTAAGTGAGACGGGGTCAAGGCATTAGAAGAGGTAATAGGGTGATGTCATTGGGCTGGTAGAGAGATCTCACCATCACTATGTGTGAGAAGAGAAGCCACTGGGAGCTTTGGGCAGAGGGAGACATGTTTGGACATAACCGTTCTGAGGTTGTTTTGAGAACAGTCTGAAGTTAGCCTAATGCGAAAGCACAGAGAGTGGTCGTAATAATTTAGGCAAGAGGTGACGGTGCTGGGCCAGAGTGGAAGCAGAGTGTGTAGGAACACAGGGCTTCTGTAGTAGCTGATGGATTAGATGTGGAGGTGTGAGAGAAAGTCATGAGCAAACAGAAGGATGTACGTGCCATTCTGTAAAATAGGGAAGCCTGAGGTGGAGGGGAACCAGGATGGTGTAGAAGAAAAGGAGATCAGTTTTTATACAGTGATTAGGCGGATGTTCTCGCAGAGATGCTGAGCAGATAGTTGGATCTGAGAAATTAGTTTTATGATCAGGATGCATCACAAGTCTCTGGAGAGGGTATGGATTAGACCACAAACACTACAGGCAAAGCTGGTTATTCGAGGGAGAATTAGGTTAGAACTTAAACCCACACAGGATAGCAAAAGAAATATAAGTTAGATTAAAAAGATAAATGTCTAAAAAGACAAGAGAAAATATGAGCAAATTTCTGACCTGAATAGAAAAAGATCTGAGTGTAAAAATAGTGGGAAAAAATCGAAAGGGAAAATATCGATAGATTTGGCACCTATGGATTTGAAATATCAAAAACATAAAATGTGAATAACACACTGGGAAGAAATGTATCATAGATATGACAAGCATGGGTCGATAGTCTTATCCCTTGACAGATCAGTGTTCAAAGGACTAAGATCCAGTATAAAAAAAGCCAAAGGTCATGAAGATACAATTTATTGAAAAAGAAAAGGCCAAGAAAGATATTCTAAGTGCTCAAACTGACCAATAATCAAAATGATGAAAATTACTACCAACTGCTTTCCCTCCCTTCTTTTTTTTTTTTTTTTGCTTATCAAGATGTGTGTTCCCAGCAGCGCTGCAGGGGACTACAGAATGGGGCTGCAGCCATAAGCTGTCATGCAGTGCTGGGGGGACACATTTGGACCTTTCTGTCACTAAATTAGGTGACATAAATCTAGACCCTTGGAAGACTTCTTACCTTGTGACACCACAGTCACACTTCCAAAGATCTGAAAGAGATAGAGACTCATTCAAAACCTTGTCTACAAAGGTCTTCCTTCTAGTGTTATTTATATAGTGAAACTTAGGAATGATGTAAGTATCAACAGAAGAAAAATGGTTACCTTGATTGTGAGGCACATCTAAAACCAAAGAATACTGTGCAGCTGTTGAAATTTTGTTTTGGAGAATTCTTAATGATGGGGAAACTCTAAAAATGTAATTTTTTAGTAAATAAAATCAGAATACAAAACTATGTACATCATGAATCTAATTACATAAACATTAGAGGAAAAATATGTAAGACAAAAACAGTCCCCCATATAGAAATTAATGGGCACTTAGTATACATAATTTGGAACATATAAAAATAGAAGACTAGACAACAGAAGTTATCCACAACCCAGATATGGAAGGGAGGCCGTCTTAGACCCTCAGGCACCAGCCAAGCCAGCTCCAAACTGGAACCTCCTAGGCAACCCACAGGGTTGACAAATAATATTGGAAAATAACAGAACTTTGCTCTTTTAAGCTAGTACAGCTGATGTTTGTTACCTCACAAAAGCTAATCAATGCACTTAGTTACTCAAGCTCAGAGAACAACTGTTCTTTTTTCCATTATTTTGGTATCTGAGAAAGGAAGGATCTCATTCTCAGTAAGAAGATGGTGGATGTGAACCAGCAGGCGAAGGGCACACCTTGTGCTCCCTTATCTCAAGAAGAGCAAACCTTGTCAGGGAGGGAAGCTTCTCCTGGTTAGCTTCGGGTGGTAACAATCTGGTACCGGCCCTCACCAGAGCTTCAGTGTTTCCCCAGAGCTGCCTGCCTTCCGTTGCTTCATCCGCAGCCCTTGTAAAACTCCAGGTGCCCCTTTCGTCTGTGGATTGGGAAGGAGGACTGGATCCTGGCTAATTGAATTAACAAAGTCCTAGTTCAGGGTAGAAGAAAGCAACTGACAACCAAACACTTTTCGTTAGGTGCCTGAAAAGGAAAGGCAGAGAATTTAAATGGCATTTGAGTGCTGGAAAAACAGGTTGTCATTTCTTGGCAACACATTCCAATGCTTTCTTAAGGACCTTGGGTGGAAATTTTTTCCCTCCCTTCATTTTTCAGCCCATTTGTACTTCCAGGGAAATCTAAACCTTATATTTCTGATTCATTTACACTTAACTCACATCGTAGCATTTTCCAAGACTGTTTCCAGTGGGTCTCTAAAACATGATTCCGTTTCCCAAGAGAACGAGCTCCTCCTAGTCCTGCCATCCCAGATAGCACATACACAAGAGGAGGAATCATTGGAATGCAGCTTCATGGGGGAAATAGGTCTCAGCCAGATAATTTGCTTTCTTGGTCCCCATGCTCAGTAGAGCTCAACAAAGGAAACCAGAATGTCCTGGTGGCCCTAAGCAACTAGGAGCTAGTTTGGTGGGGACAGACAACTAGAACCATCTGGAAATGATGATGGACTCGAGGCCTGTGAAGGTGCACACATCACCCCATCTGACTGAGTAGCCTGTCGGAAACAACTAAAACGGTGCAGGCGCACCAGGGTACAAGAGTCCGTGGCTCCTGGAGTCCCAGACAGACCAAGTTTGGCCATTTGCTGCTGACAAAATCCAAAGGCAGAGAGAAGAGTGATGGTGAAATGAGAAAGGAATTTATCTCAGTGAGGTCAACAGTGGGAAGACTGCGGACTGGTGGCTCAAAGACTCTCCAATGTGCTGAAGATACGTCTGGGTTTATATAAGGAAAATGTGGGGCAGAGGTGGATACGTGCAGGTAGGCCACGAAAAGTCACGTCTGTCCATGTCTTGGAGTCGGTCACGGCCAGGGTCTTGCTGGCTCAGGGGTCATTTTGGTTCCCACCCCATCTGGGGATGCTTTGCCCTCAGGGTCTCCCACCTGAGCCAAGAGAGCTGGAAAGAGCAAAGTAGAAAGGATGAGGTCAAATGAGAGGCAGCTGAAGGCTTTTTTTTTCACACTAACTCACCAGGAGCAGCCCTTGCAGCCAGGAATTGGTTTATGCTCTCCAGGACAGGATTAAGTTATCTCTTGAATGGCAGTGGTGAACACACTCGGTCTGATAAACACTTGCAGAGAAGGGCTCTCAGCTGTCTTAGGGAAGTATTGTCCGACCTACTTTCCTAAATCAGTCCAACCACCTGGACCCTGTCCCAATGTCCTCTTGAGAGAAGTTGATTTATCAAGTACCCACTCTCTTTGGTAGTCTTTCTCGATTATTGCCTTCCAGTCAGCATTGTAAGCATGCACCACTCTCCATTTAAAGCCCCTTCCTTAGCTCTCTGTCTACTTAGTCTACCTTCTCCCTTGCAACTAGGATTCTAGGAAAACTAACTCACACTATCCATACTTTGATTCTCAACTGCTTCACAACCTGTCTTTCACCTCTACACACATAAACTTTTTCTTGCTAAGCTTGGCCCAAGATCTTTATAACCGGTATATCAAGTGGAATGGGCATGTTGTGTAGACAAGCCAACATGAGTTGGTTCCTTGGTGGGTCAGAAATTGCACTGGACTGAGTTGTCACACAAAGAAAACGTATTTGTAACAAATAAGATCACAGGGAATGGCTTCCAAAGCTGTCAGTCTCTGAGAAAGAGTGCATGAGCTCCTTTTGTCTAGGGTTAGGATGAATATTTAGAGAGAGGAGCCTTGTTGTCCTTTGTAGAGGCAGACATGAGGTCACACATGTGCCTTAAGGAAACATGGCTATACATACATTGCATGGTATGTAAATGAGGCTGAGCCTCCTCCTTGGGTGGAGATCTAGTATTATCATGAAGTAAGGATAATTGTAGGTCACTCCATGGTTGATCTGCACAGCCATGAGTCAGGTTTGGCTCCATTGGTCTGGGTGGTCTGTGCCTGTGGGAGGTCTTCTCAGGATAGCTGCCATCACCTGGTGGGGGGGCTTGTCTCAGGTTTTATTTGTCTGAGTTAAGAAGAAAGCCAGAAAGAAGAGCTTACGGGAAAATGCAAGACAAGGGTTAGTGAGTTTAAGCAGGTGGGCAATAAAGGCCAGATCTTGGGGTCTAGCTGGTGACAGTTGCACTACACATCACTCTTGATGTTTCTGTTGCATTGAACATGGTAGAAGTGTCTCCCTATATTGATGTATCACCAACAAGGAAGCTCAGTTGAGCTTCTGTGTCCAGAATTTTATTGGGGTTTCATTATATAGGCATGCTAATTGAATCATTGACCATGTGATTGAACTAGATCTCCAGCCCCTCTTCGGTTCCTGCAACCCTCTAGGGAGGTAGTTGGTTTTCCTGGCATGGCCAGAAACTATCTAAGGGCCCACCATGAGTCATGTTGTTAGTATAAACTCAGATTAGTTCCCAGGGGTCCATCAGGAATAACAAAGACACTCTTATCAGTAAGGAAATTCCAAATGTTTGGAGGATCCCTCCCAGGGACCAGTTGCAAATATCAGCCAGCTTCCATTTTTACATAACACTCAGCTAAAACCTTTGCAGCCACACTGGAATTCTATGGGGAAGGGGTGGTTTAGAGAAGGGCACTGTGGTATTCCAATGCATATTAAGTGTTCATGTTTAAAAAAAAATCTGATGCATGAGAGATTTATAAAAACAAATTGAATACAACAATAATAGAAAGGTATAGAATAATCATATGACAGTTTAGTATGTAGGCATTAAAATTATGCTAAAGAATTTTTAAAGACATAAGAAAAATGCTAAGCTAATATTAACCTTTTCATAGGGAGAAAGAATAAGCAAGAAGGACAAAAACACAGTGAAAACATTAGCATTGACTGCAGTTGGGAAGGAGTGGAAAATGGTGAAGGGGTCATGACTCAGTCCAGTAGACTCAGGCCCAGGGGCTGGACCCCAGGGGCAGGAGGCTCTCAAGTCTACACTGGTTGTGAGAGTAAAATGGTAAAGCTTTGTGTCATCTGCTATATATCAGCATGAGATAGGAAAGAAAGCTGCAACTAGCCTTCTGGAAGGCAATAATGAGGAAAAGAACATAAAACTGTTTCATGCTTTTATTTCTCTTGAGTTCAGACTATTTGGTTTAATGAGAGGAAGGAAAGAGGCAGTGGGGTTTACAGTGGTTCCCATTTTTGTAGTGATTCTTATTTCCTTATGCCAACTTTTATTAGTAAATTTCACAGTTGTTTTTTTTTTTTACAGTGAATGTGTATTTTTCTCTAAAAAAAAAAAAATTCCCATAAGTTACAAAGTGGTAATATGGCATTAAGGATGTTTAATTATTGTTCCCCCCCCTTTTTATTGCTTTTTTTTCCCCTAGAAAAAAAGCAAAACATTTTCTACATGTTCTACAAGGAAAAGGCTTTAGTTTTACATTTAGAAAAGACATCTAGTAAACAGTTTCAAAAAATAGGAAGTGATTACCTGCCCGGCAAAGGTTCATCTGAGAATTCTTCTCAAAACCAAGTTTTCTGGATGAATATTTAATGCATCAATGTGCAAAAATGTACTTTTCAGGTGACCCACACACCTATGGTGTCAAACTAGTTGCCTTTGCACCTAAATTGCACCTAAATTGGCTTTATCCATTACATTACTTTGGGGGAAATTTCCTCCTAGTTATGAGGTTAGTAATGAAGTTGTTACCCAAAATCTGGAGGCACAGATTTTACGTTTCTTTGAAATGCTAAAGTGGAACTCTAAAAAAAAAAAAAAAGAAAAGAAAAAGGAATTATTCTTGTATACGATATGAGAACTTAGAGTATTTCCTAAATTTGTCCAGTAAAGTACTGTCAAATCAGGATTATTCCCATGGTAGGAAGGAAGTAATAATAGGGATATTCCAAATGTATTTTTCACATTTCAGATGTAAAATGCCTTTGTTGTATTTAATATAATTTCTTATTTTGTATTAGATTTTTATTCCTTTCATTTCTTCATTTAGCACTGAGCTGTAGGATCAGGTTTGTAGCCCGCCCTGAAGATACTATCCTCTGTCTTCCATGTAAGGTTACTTTTCGTAAGAATTAAGATCTTTTTTAAAGAGCCTTACCCTTCTTGTTAGTCTCTCTTTATTATATTTTTATTTCAGATTCGAGTCTGTCAGAATTAATATCCAGAGGGCAGCAGTTTTCAGTGTCATCAACGGGTGAATTGTAGGTCTCTGAGACCCTATCAGAGAGTCTATGTGGTCAAAACTACTTTCATAATAATGACCTTATAGTGCAAAAGTTTTGGTGGGCAAAACTGCTGGTCCTTTAGCATAAGCCGTGCAGACCACATTCTCCATTGTTCACCAGCACACACTCAAAATAACAAAGAATCAAAACAGGCAAAGCTGGCACATGTCCTTTAACATTCTGGGTAACAAAAGGGAAAGCACACAAAAGCGCACTTAGGATAGATAATGAAATAAGACGAATTCTTACTTTTAAGGAAAAGCACACAGGATTATTTGAGTTGCAAGCTGAACTCTCCACTTTATTCATGAAATTTTTGTTGTTTTACTTAAAGGAAGGAATGACACACTACTGTTAAACAATAAAATTGCACCGAGTAAATTTAAAAATCAAATTGGCTTTATTCAAGGATTCATGAATCAGGCAGTGTCCCATCCAGCAAACAGAAAGGGGCTCCAAAGAGCAACAGAAAAGGAAGAGTTTTTAAAGGCAGAGGAGGGGTCAGACAAGGAAGTCATAAATGGAGAAAAAAAAAAAAAAGGCTAATTTTGGGTCAGGTCACCTTTTGGGAGGAGACAAAAGGGTCTGTAAGATGGATTATTTAACTAGTGCTGATCTGGGAATTCCAGACTGACTAGTTAAATTTATATTTCTGGGGCACCTGGGTGGCTCAGTGGGTTAAGCCACTGCCTTCAGCTCGGGTCATGATCTCAGGGTCCTGGGATCGAGCCCCGCATCGGGCTCTCTGCTCAGCCAGGAGCCTGCTTCTCCCTCTCTCTTTGCCTGCCTCTCTGCCTACTTGTGATCTCTCTGTCAAATAAATAAATAAATAAAATCTTAAATTTATATTTCTGGGGTGGGGGTACAGGGGACTGAAACTGCAGTTACATTAGACATTAAGTTTTGGTTTGGTGACATTGGCTAAGCACAAGTGACTCCATTTTGGGTCTGCTGTTTCTTTTTTAAGACTGGTTATTCGGACTCGGGTATTTGGCAGGTATTTTCTCAAGAAGAAATGAAGTAAGTTTGTCACTGCAGCGAAAACAAGTATTTGTTGCCAATGATAAAATTAAAGGTTTAAAAAGAAAATTAGAGTCTTGGAAAATTTTGCTTACCACCATGACTTTGACAGCTTCCCAATACATAAAAGCTTTTCTGATGAAATTGCTGGAGATATTAATAAATGTGATTTTGTGTCAATATTTGGAAGATCTGAATAACTCAATAAACCAATTATGTTTCAAATTACCAATGTATGATGTTACAAAATCAGGCATGAGTGAAAGAGCTCCTCACAGTAAAAGAACACAAACGGATTTTAATGTCATAGCTTATGAAAAGTTTGTTGGCATGATTTCAGATTCCACTTTGCCAGTAACCTTTAAGAAATCACAGCTTATTAAGTTTTAGTATAGTAACAAAGAATAGCTACAAACATGGGAAAAGGCACATGGAAAGACATGGTATTAAGGGGATGACAGGTAAGTTCAGTAATTACTAGAACGGTGGTTCTTTTGCAAACGTATTTCCTATGGAGAAATGTTTTGTTGTTGCTGTTGTTGTTTTTATAGAGAAATGTTTTGAAGACGGTAAACTACTTTGTCGAAAATACTGCTTAGTTTATGAAGTGTTTCCCTGTGTGCAAATGGTCTCTGAGAGCAGTAACTGGTTCATAGTTTTCTTTCCCATTAATAATTTACATGGTGAGGAGACATAAAAAAGGTTGATTGACCTTTCTCAAGGCCCATTTTGATTAATAGTACATTTTAAAGACAATATTTTGAATTAATGACTTCAATTTTTAATTTTCTTGTGAACTTTTCTTCAATTCAGCCACTGAAATTTCCCAAGAAGAACTGACCTATTAACGGATAAATTTAAAATATCTTTGAAATACATTTTAGCTCTCAAGTGGCTCACAGATTAAGGCTATGTTCTTGGCAATGTAAGAAACATACACCCTTCTTGAAAACTGCTTTTGGGAAAGAATATGCTTACTTTGGATGTTCCCTGTGAACAGTTAGGACACTCTCAAATAAGACAAATGTTTCCTTTATTTCAAGGCAGTTGAATGATATTTTCAGCTGCCTCCAAACAGACTTCAGAAATGACCTGTACACTGTTACTGCTGAGATCCTGGAGTGACAATTCTGCAGGGTCTCACTGGCCACAATGATTATAGACACTAGCGTGTAGGGTTTGACCTACAAAATCCTTTGGAAACTTGACCCTGCAAAACAAGGGGATGAGTGATAGGGAATAACTCAATTTCTTACTAACCAGGGAGTGAAGCTCTGGTGTCTGCTTTAGCCCTCCTCAAGCCCTACCACACGGATTCCTTTCTGTTTCTCAATATTTAGGGAAATCCCAGAATAAAATAGCTTGCAGCTCTAGTCATAATTAGATTCATGGATGAATGCACTTTCCTTACAGATGCAATGTTGGGTTATAAGAAATACAGAACTTTTCTTGCTGGGATCTTGAGATCTGGGTTCTGTGGGCTGTTTAAATGCCAACAAGGTTGTTTTTCAACACGTTATTTGACCTCCCTGGGCCCTAGGTTTCTTCTCGATAAAAGAAGGGATAAAGTAGAGGCCAGTTACACAGTTCTGTGATTTAATGAAAACTGTCCTATCTTTGGTTCTTGGAGTCCACAGAAAAGAGCTGGCAAGTGTTTCCACACACGCCTACTTTCCCCACCTTTGCAGACCTAAGCCCAGTTTGCCTTTGCTGTGCTCACATCTGCACTCACAATTATACTCATTTCAAGACTTTAGGAAGCTACTACCAAATAATTAGAGTTGGCACGTTTTCCTGCTGAACTTCAGTCATGCTGGTTAGCATGACTTCTCTTTAAATAGTTAACCTGCATTAGCATACCGTGTGTCTGTCACAGCTCTACGTGCTTTACAGGTACTAATTCATCGAATCTTGGCAACTTCATTAGGCATGTACCATTGTTGTCCCCATTGAATGGAGGAAGAAACTGAGGAACAAGAAGTTGTTTTTTTTTTTTCTCGTATTCACTGTGGTCCCTCAGTTGATAGGTAATAGAATTCCGCAGTCTCAACCATAATCCTGCATTTTTTTCAAAATTCATTTCCAGCTGTTTTCTCCCCCATTTTACACTGTTTATTATGAAATTAGCAAGAGCATTATACTCTCTCTGTATGTATCACCCAACTTCAGTAAGTATCAGATGTGACCAGACGTATTTTATCTGTGCACCCCGTACCTTCTCCAGCTAGCTTACTTTGAAACAAATCCCATGTATTATTTCCTTCCTCCATGAATAGGTATGAATGAATGGGTATCTGTGAAAGAATGCCACCGATACCATTTCGTGCTTAAGTTAGCTGAGAAATAATTCCTTAATATGATCAAATATTTAGTCAGTGTTCAGACTTTCTTGATTGTCTGATAACTGCTTAGAATGTGTTGTTTTACAGTTTGTTCAGATCAGAACCGAAGTATTTACACTTGCATTTGATCGATGCCTCTCTCTTATTTTTTATGATTTTATTTATTTAGTTATTTATTTGAGGGAGCAAGGCAGAGCAGGGAGAGAGCACAAATGGTGGAGAGGGAAAGAGGAAGAAACAGATTCCCCACTGAGCAGGGGCTCAATCCCAGGACCTTGAGATCATGATCTGAGCTGAAGGCAGACACTTAACCTACTGAGCTACGCAGGCATCCCAATAGATACACCTTTTTTTTTTTTTAAAGATTTTTTATTTGTTTATTTGACAGAGAGAGATCACAAGTAGGCAGAGAGGCAGGCAGTGAGGGGTGGGGGAAGCAGGCTCCCTGCTGAGCAGAGAGCCCGACGTGGGGCTCAATCCCAGGACCCTGAGATCACGACCTGAGCCAAAGGCAGAGGCTTTAACCCACTGAGCCACCCAGGTGCCCCTAGATACACCTTTTAAATCTCTTTCAAACCATAGGATTCTCCTCCCTCTTCCCCCCCACCCCTTGTCATATACCTGTGGAAGAAACTGGTCTGTTTATTCTGTAGAATTCCCTATAGTCTGGATTTCTTTATTGTTTATTGCTTATTTGCTTCTTGGATTCTGTGGTGTCACTAACATGTTCCTCTACCCCTCACAGTTCCTGTGAACTGGAAATTTGATCTAGAGGTTTGTTAAGAAGTAGGTTTCTGGTAAGAATACTTCACAGATGTATTATGAATGTTTCAGGCATCACACCAGTAGCTACAACATGCCTGGCTAATTTGCTTTTTGTGATATTAAGATCGGTAGGTTCTGGTGTAGTCGGCCCAAGTCATCCCATTAAAATCTTCGCCGTTAGCTTTTTATCCAATGATATTAGTATCCGCTGATGACCATTGATTACACCCACTATTAAGTTTTGCAAAATGGTGATTTCTAATTCTATCATTCTTTCTGCATTTGTGAGCTGGAATTCTGATACAAGAAAGAATCTCCCTTTGTGAACTATTAGTTCAAAGTAGAGTTCATACATCTTCCCGCCTGTCTTTACGTGGTTGACAAATGAGTCTCACCTTCGGTTTCTAAAGCAACGTACAAATTAAATTAGTTACAGTAAGATGCATATATTGGAATTTTGGAAAAGACAAACAATAAAGTAAAAAGAATGCTACCATTGGTGTGCCAGTCTTTTGACAACTCATTAACTATTATAACACATGGAAGATGGTTAGCTTAGTTTTCATATTAAATTTTTATCTTAACATTTTATTCTAATTTGGACTGGCTTATTCACTTAATCATGTATACGTTCAAGAAATAAGAACTGAGACCCCACTGTGTGGGGACACTCTGCCAGTCATTGGCTCCACAACACCGAACAAAATAAATCTCCATTCTCTCTGGGATCCTAGTCCAATGGGAAACAGAAAAATTAATAATGACGCAAGTGTGAGAGCACACAGCAGAGAAGTCTTACAGGTGGAGGGGCTAGTCAAGGAGTCGGTCAGTCTTTATTTCTTTAGAATCTCCGTTTCTAAATCTTGAAACATCAAGGTAGCCAACGCTCATGCTCTAGATGTTCCTGGAAGTCACAAAGTGACCCACCAGATGCACTATAGTAATTTTACTGAAACTTCCTGGAGAATGCTGCTTCTCCTTGTCTTTACGATTATTATATTCCCCCAGAGTGGCTAGCGGTTAGCGAAATGTTACATGGTCTCGACGGAAGCAGCGATGGGAGTACTCAAGTGTGGAAGGAGATGTGATTCAACCACAGTGACTGGTGCATGTCCTTGCAGCATTCTGGGCAGGGGGCTGAGAAGCACTTACACAACCCTGATCCTCCACACTGAAGTTTGTTGGCTTCCAAATTAAAGTTCTGAACTCAGAAGTTCTGGAATGAGGAACGTATGAAAACTTTCTTATTGACACTGGAAATTCCATTATGCCAATTTTATAATCGCCAAATACTTGCTCAGGTGATATATTTCCACAACATACTCAACATTTATATGGCCAGAACCTGTTTGTGTAGCGCCAAGATTAGCATTTTCATTTTTGAGGACCAGATAGTAGGATTTTTAAAAGAAGACTAAGCTGACTCTATCATCAGTTGCAAAGATCTTTATCATTCCACATTTGGGGATTTCCTTCTTCTTTGGAGAAGGAAATCAATGATTTCTTAAGAATCGAGAACAACAAAACAAAGCAAAAGAAACAGTCCATCCACAAGGGATGTTTTCCATAGCCGTGTGGAAACAAAAAATCGTATTAGGAAACTATCTGCCTTATTCTCATCGGTGGAAAAAGTTTTTCTTCCTTACTTCAGACGCACATGGCTGCTGATGTGGGACCTGACACGGCACTGAGAAATCCTCTCGGTATCCCGGAGTTCAGGGTTGAGCATGGGGATCATGAACTACCTGAGAGAGTCAACAGCGCTCATTCCTAACAATCTGTGAGGTTTGTTTTTTGTGTTTTGGTTTTTCCTAAGTTAGTAGACTAAAAGAGGAAGCGAAGAAGCACGTGATAAAAGGATACTTTCTGCTTATGGAGTGAATGCTACGGACCCTGGGCTCTTCTTGGAGCATTGCGCGCACTGTCTCTTTTTATCTTCACGTTACTTTTATGAGATTGATTTCTATATTTTACAGATGAGCAAAATGAAGCACATCTCTAACTTATTTATGGTCAGACAGTCAGTAAGCAGTAGGATCAGGTTTTGAAGTCAAACAGATTTTTGTTTTTTTCTTTTTTTGAAATTATTTTTTGGTCAGGGCAAAAAAACTTGGCAAAAATGAGAAATATCTTAATCTCTTTTAAGGTTATTGGCTCTTTAATTTTTTACTTTTAATTTTAAATTCGTTTTAAATTTTAAATTTTAATTTTTTAAATTAATTTTGATTTTTAATTAACATATAATGTAGTCCTGGTTTCAGGGGTGCAGGTCTGTGACTCACCAGTCTTACACAATTCACAGCGCTCACCACAGCACACAGGTTTCTACCGACTGTGTCACATACATTCAGGAGGAATCGACTGACCTATGAGTCAAGCATCTTTATGGATCGAGGGGGGAACATATGGCTGACAAAATTTGTAAATAATATCCCTGCAATAATCGTTATAACAAACAATTCTTTTTTTTTTTTTTAAAGATTTTATTTATTTATTTGACACAGAGAGAGATCACAAGTAGGTAGAGAGGCAGGCAGAGAGAGGGGAAGGGAAGCAGGCTCCCCGCTGAGCAGAGAACCCCATGCGGGACTCAAGCCCAGGACCCTGAGATCATGACCTGAGCCGAAGGCAGAGGCTTAACCCTCTGAGCCACCCAGGCATCCCACAAACAATTCTTAATACTAGGAGGTTTGACTATTTAAAATTCTGAAAACTGAATTTCAAATCAATAAAAAGTTGATGGTTTTGTGAACTGAATGTGCAATAAAAAGCCTGCAGAAATCTCTGCTTTCGTTCATACTACCTCGAAGAAAAAAATCCGTGAAGACTAGCCCCAGTATACGGATGCCCCGAGGAAGAAAGCGGGAGGGAAAAAGGAGTAGGAGGGGAAGAACACAGTTTCTCCTTAAGTTGGGGTGGAACTGCTTGGTCGGCTTTGTCTGAGGTCGCAGGGCAGGCGTCCTCAGACGCGGGAAGTAAAGTCCCCGAGCTTATTTCCTGCACCAGGGGCTTTCCCTGTATTTTAGGGACACACAGAAATCGCTGAAGGAACAGGTGAGCCTCGTGAGAATGTTTGGCTCCTCAGCAGCGTGGCCCTGTGGCTTCACGGGGACTGCGGAGAGCAAAGCCAGGAGCTTCCCCCAGACTGAGACCCAGAGGTTAAAGAGGCTAAAAAGGTATACTCTCCAAAAACCAAGTGTGTTTGCATGGAAACGGGGGGAAAGGCATGCTAATTCACGTCTAGAGTCCAGGCAACCATTCAGAGAACTTGGATGCCTTTGGGGTCTCCTGGGGGCTGTAGCTCTATCTGTACATGTGCACCTGCGAGGGGGACCTGCCTACCGGGGGGGCCGGGGGCCGCGTGTGACAATTTAACTTCATAAAATGAAGCAAAATAAAAAATCTGATTCGTCAGTTGCCGTACCCACATTTTTCAAGTTCTCACGGCCACATGTTGCTGGTGGCTACCGAACCCGACAGCTTGGCTCTAGAATATTTACCTCATTACAGAGAGTTTTATTGAACAGTGCTGCTGTGAGGAATGAACAGAAAATCATTGTGATGTTGAAAGAGTAGATGTTGATAAAATGCATACTAGACTAGCAGGTCAGCTGCCACCACCATCAGTGCTGACACCAGCCCACGAGAGCCTTTGGTTTTTTACCCACACGACCGGATAAAGTTGTCTTTCAGGGGTTCGCTGCTGCCCACCTCTCGGGTGAAATCTAGAGCAGTTCCCATGACTTTTGTGGTCTCTCTCAAATGTGATCTTTTATGCAAGAAACTTTTTAGTAATTATTTTGTCTCATTTTATTTAATCATCAAAACTCTTCACGACCAAGAGTCCCTCTAATGAGTTCCCTGAAGAGTTCCTCGGCTGGCACGCCCTTCTCCGTCCTCTTCCCTGGTTTTCAGTCCCTGTCAGATTGCCTTCTTTGGAGATGATTCTAGGCTGAGCCTTGGGAAAAAAATTCATTGCTGTATTTCCAGGACACATAACAATGCCTGGCACTAGTACTCAATATATCCTTGTAGTTAAATATAGTCACTAGTTTTGTCGGTAAATGATGTTTAATTTTATACTCAAGTGCTCGTCAGGAGTGGAAAAATAAAATGTAGGCATTTAGGAAGAAATGGCATCAATGAACAAAATTACAGTGTGAATTTTTTCATTATACATCTTTTTAAAAATGAAAGTATAATTTATATCAAGTGAAATGCACAGATTTTAAGAGCTGAAGAGTTTCCTCAAATGTATATGCCCGTGTAGCCCACATTTTTTCCAAGATATAGAACATTTTAATCAGGCCAGAGTATCTTTCCTGACTCTTCCTGGTTAATCCCTGTTAACCACTGATTTTCCCACCCATGAGACCACAGATTTGCTTTAACTATTATAGAACAGTTTAATAAAAATCAAACACTATTAAATGAGATGAAATACCACAGATTCTTTAGTGTCTGGCTCCTTTAACCCACCATAGTGTTTTTGAGGCTAAGCCATGTGTGTAGTGTTACACTCTATAGATGGATCATATTTTGTTCATTCGTCTGTTAATGAACATTTGGGACATTTTTCAGTTTTTTACCTATTAGGAGTAAAGTCACTTTAAACATTCACTTTTTAAATTTTTTTTAAAGATTTTATTTATTTATTTCAGAGAGAGAGAGAGTGAGAGAGAGCATGAGAGGGGAGAAGGTCAGGGAGAGAAGCAGACTCCCCATGGAGCTGGGAGCCCGATGTGGGACTCGATCCAGGGACTCCAGGATCATGACCTGAGCTGAAGGCAGCTGCCCAACCAACTGAGCCACCCAGGTGCCCAAACATTCACTTTTTAAAATATGTTTCCACTTCACGTGGGTAAGTACCAAAATGTGGGACCGCTGGGTCCTAGGTAAGTACTTGCCTAACTTTATGAAAGACTGTCAGAATGTTTCCAAAGTGGTTTTACCATATACTATTCCCACCAGTAGTGCATTAGAGGTCTGATTATTCCACGTCCTAATCAACAATTGGTGTTACCAGTCTTTAAGTTACCTCCCAGTGTCTCATTGTGATTTTAATTTGCTTTTGCTCCCATGACTAATATAGAGTGCTTTACACTCTCATGAGCAAGCTGGCCGTTTGTATATTTTCTTTGTAAGATGTTTACTCAAGTATTATGTCCTTTAACAAAATGTATATATATAATTTAATAATTACATTGAATATAATTATATAAAATAATATATTAAAATTAGTATTTAAAAGTAGAATATATATATACATATGTATATGTATATATATACACACGTATATATAATATCTTCTCCCAGTCTGTGGCTTGTCTTCAGATTGTCTTCACAGAATCTTTCAAAATGTTTAATTCTGATGAACTTAACTTTTTTTTTATGGTTAGTGTTTACTTGGTCATGTCTGGGAAATTATTGCCTACACCAACATCATAAAGATACCTTTTCCCTAGAAATTATATCTGCCTAACTTTTATATATATATGTATGTACATACATATATGTACATATATACATACATATATATGTGTATATATACATATATACGTACATACATATATATGTACATACATATATACATATATATGTATGTACATACACACATATATAAATATTTTATATATTATATATATAACATATATAATATATATAAATATTTTATATATTTATGTATACTAGAGCTCACACATTCAAGGTTCAACAGAAAGAGTGGAAAGACCTTATCAAACGATCTCAGAATCCAGTAAAGATCCAACAAATGTGGGGCGCCTGGGTGGCTCAGTGGGTTAAAGCCTCTGCCTTCGGCTCAGGTCATGGTCTCAGGGTCCTGGGATCGAGCCCCGCATCGGCCTCTCTGCTCAGCGGGAAGCCTGCTTCCTCCTCTTTCTCCCTCTCTGCCTACTTGTGATCTCTGTCTGTCAAATAAATAAATAAAATCTTAAAAAAAAAAGATCCAATAAATGCTAAGGCTACTTGGTTAATGTCCTGTTCTCACCATGATGGAGAGTCGAAACTCTCCTAATTCACTCATCTACCAGGCTATCTTTAAAGTTTTATTTTCCTTTCAAGGTATCATCCAGTAATGACCTCAAATAGATATCACCTCTTGGGGGTTGAGAAGACCTCACTTAGATTCTGGAACATCCTGCCCCCGTACACATACCTGTGTCAACTCTCACTACATTAACTGAAAGAAATGCTTCTTAATAGGAAGGTCATAGCCCGTGCTAGGATGATGACATAATATATGCAAATGTAGTTCAGAGAAGTATGAATCTAAATTTTGGAAATTAAGGAAGAAAAACTAGAATTAGAAAGAAATATTTAATAAGAAGAATGATTGGATTGGGAGACATGTCCTGGAGAGAGTAGTGAGAGCATTATAATTTAAGATTAACCTAGTACATAGAAGTCTAAGAACATACATCATAAGGAGCAATTCTTTGGCCAGAGCAATAGAGAAGATAACTTAATGCTTTTTCTCAGTTTTGGAAAATACTGCATTACCACAGTTAAAAAAAAAAAAAGTACAGAAAAAAACACCACAGGCAAAATTTGAGTTTTTTGCCTTGCCAAGAAAAACCAGAAGACACTTACGCTGTCACTCAAAACTTAAAAATACAGTGAGCAGTGGTTTAAATCCATCATCTGCCTTTGGCGTCAAGTTTTTACCAGCCATACGGACTGTCTGCCTTCTTTATCTCTTTGAAGTATTTGGAAAGTAACTTATTTGGAGCCACTTTGATCCAGGGCTGGTCTTCACATTGGTGCCGCCTCCCCCAGCGCGCAGTCTAGGACTTGCGTCAGCACACAAAGGAGTTCCAGGTTGGGCTGGGCTTTCTGGCTTTACCCAGTTAGGGAGGTTCTGGGCTCATCAGTGAGGGACAAAGTAGGGGTGAACAGGTGGAGGCATTGTTATCATAGTCTGCAGTGTAAGTGGCCATTCTCCGCCATGTGTGTCTCCCTGCGACGGAGCACATGACGCACTGGTGGGGAGGTCAAGGCACAGTTTCATAGCCTAGGGAATTTTTAGAACTCGTCTTTAGCTGAAGTGTCTCTTATTTTGAGTTCCAGAATCATAAAAGTGGAACGGATTGGGGCGCCTGGGTGGCTCAGTGGGTTAAAGCCTCTGCCTTCGGCTCAGGTCATGATCTCAGGGTCCTGGGATCGAGCCCCCCATCAGGCTCTTTGCTCTGCAGGGAGCTTGCTTCCTCCTCTCTCTCTCTCTCTGCCTGACTCTCTGACTACTTGTGATCTCTGTCAAATAAATAAATAAAATCTTAAAAAAAAATGGGATGGATTGTAAGAAGAGAGTAGAAGAAATAGACTGAAATTGGTAGGGCTCAGAAACTGGCCCAAATTGGTTGTCAAAACAAAGAGGGATCTAAAGCAAGTAGTAGCAGCTGGGCCGCGAAGCCACAAGATCAAAGGTCCACAGATGAGAGCTAGAAACCCTGGTCAAGTGAGTGAGGGCGGAAGTGGGAGGGTGCTTTGAGCAAATACTGCCAACAGAGGGGCATTATTTAGGCCTGGAGTTTTACTCTCTCGTGCTAGTGTGAAAGCAGAGCGAGATTAGAACAAGCAGTGGTATGCAGTTAAATTAAGCTGATGGGACCTGCACTGATTAATATGGACCGATATCCTGGAAGGAAATTAATAGAAGTTATATTGCACTCTTCAACTTCCCTTTAGAAACAGATAAAAAAAAAATATATATATATGTACATATATATGTATCAAAATATAATATAAAAATTTTAACATCCACTCCAAGCCTAAGTGCTTACGAATAATTTAGACAAAGCATTGTGTTATCTGAATTTAGTAGTTGCCTGTGTATATAAAATACTGCATGTATATTATGTTATATAATCTATATTTATATATGTTATCTGTGCCCTTGCTCCTCTGTGCCATCTTAACCTGGTATAATGCTATATGTGCTTTATGACAGAAAATAACTTTGTAAAAATATGAGTCTGGAGATGGGCTGAGGCAAAAGAATGAGATGAAAGAAGAGTTGCAGAATGAGTGAAGAGATTATGAACTAATAACAACATTGCAGGATTCATAAATGAATTAGAAAGGACAAGGAAATGAATAGGCATGATTAAAAACTGGATTAGTGGCATGGGCAGATGTTGAAATAATCACAGACAAAAGATTTGAGCAATTAGGGGAAGATGATAGTTATGAAAGACAATGTCATCTAGCATGGAGGGCAGTTGGAACCCCTGAGATAAAGACCTCCACTCAAGATACACCCATAATAACAAAAATTTTCGTGAAATGAAGAACAAATTGAATTTACAGCTTGAGAGGGCACTTTGCATATTAAGAAATAATGATAGAAAATTAGTGCTATTGAGAATCCTGGTTAACTTACTTTTAAATTGCTGAACTAGAAAAAAAAACAACTAAAACCTTTTAAAAAGGAATTACTTTAGGTTGTTAGGCAGAAAAAGCGAGTCACCAAAGGAGAAAAGATTTCCAGAATATAATGACGCATACCTTCAACTTTATGTAGGAACAAATGTCAGACCCTAGGATATTTAACGCAGCCAATTGCCATTCAGGAAATAGGGGAAAAGGCAGATACCTCATGTATGAAAAAAGCAAAGGACTATAGAGCTCGGGGAAGAATTCTTGGCTAAAACATTCAGTAGTAAAACCCGGACAATTAAATGAATTTTAAAGAAATTAAGAACACCAGATTGGAAAAGTGGTCAAATTAAAGAAAAACAAATGCTGGTGGGTATTGAACCCATTTAAAAACGGGGAAAAACAATGATAGAAATTATGGTTGCAAAACACAATGCAGGTGTTATAACCCTGTAACTAAGGAACAAAACTAGGAAGGTTAGGACACTGGAGGTTAGGACACTGGAGGTTAGGACACTGGAGGTTAGGACACTAGAGGTAAGGACACTAGAGGGATGTAGCAACACCAGTTGCTTCATTGTTGGTGGCAGAGAGGAAAACCGGTCTGATACTGGGAATGTAGCTTTAAGAAAAAGTGACACCGGGATGCCTCGGTGGCTCAGTTGGTTGGTTAAGCGGCTGCCTTCGGCTCAGGTCATGATCCCAGCATCCTGGGATCGAGTCCCACATCGGGCTCCTTGCTCGGCAGGGAGCCTGCTTCTCCCTCTGCCTCTGCCTGCTGCTTTGTCTGCCTGTGCTCGCTCCTGTGCTCTCTATCTGACAAATAAATAAATTTAAAAAAAAACCTTAAAAAAAAAAAAGAGAAAAAGTGACACCAATTTAATTTTCTTCACATATTCCTACTAAAGTTAGAGGGATTTATAAAATCAATAAGTGATATAGAAGGAATGTTTATCACATGTTTAGCAACTTATTATTTTTTTGTAAAATTAAATGTTGGGTATTTTATTCAGAATGCTATAAAGAGTATGATTCTATTCCTACAAAATTAATTCCATCTATCTATCCTCCTGGCCATTAGTCTCTATCACTCTAGTAAAGTTTTATTTTCTATTCTTTTTCTAGAGTTAATTTTTCTATTACTTGCTTTCATGTAAACATCACATTTATTATCTCTTAACAAATTACAAAATTCAGTATTTTCATTATTTAGTTGTAAATATATTTCTATTTCCTTTATGCTTTCTCTTTTAAACCATGAGGTTTTTTTTAAGCTTTTAAAAAATCTTATAGAGAGGGGATACTCTAGTTATCTTTTTGTTATTAATTTTTCATTTAAGGTTATGCTATGTGGCTAATTATTTATTTACTTATGTATTAGGAACTCCACTTCTTGGAGTGTACACGTCTGTGATTATAATTTCTTCTTGGTTGACTTCTCCCTATACTGTTATGTTATATTACACTTTATTTATATTAACTATCTTGCTCTAAATTCTATATTATCTGGTATTAGCATTATAAAATAAGCTTTTTTTTCTGTTTAGGTTTATACTGTAAATCTTTTTTAGTAACTGCATTTTTAGCCTGCATGGTTATATTTCAGTGGTATGTCTTATACCTAGTTGATAACTGGATTTTATTCTTTATTTTATCCTAGCTGCTCATCCCTATCTTTTAGCAGGTGCTCTCATTGCAGTTACATTTATTTTAATCATTTAAAAAAATATGGATTTATTCTTTCTTATTTTGTGTTTTTCTGCTTACCACCGTTTCTTTGCTCCATTTTTTCCTTTTTCTATAGGATTAATGAAGTTCAATGTATTTCCTTTTTATTTACTTCTCTCAGTTCCAAAACTAAATATTTCTATTCCTTTAGTGCTTACCCTAAACTTTCTGTTGTTTTACTGTGTGTAGTTAGCTTTAAATGTTTTAATGACATATGAGGTTATTCATTATTTGTGTTCTTCTTTTGAATAATAGGATACAACACTCAACGAACCTACAAAAATTGTCATTTTTTTTATAGTTGCTGAATAATTATTGACATGTTTTTTAATTTTCATACCTACTGGTATCATATTCTACTCCTTCCTTATAAGCACCCTCTTGTAGGCTTCCCCTAATATATGCAGGGCCTTGAGCAGGAACATAACTGAAGGTTCACAGATCCTATGCCTAAATATTTAATAGTTATAAATAAAGCCCAGGGGCGCCTGGGTGGTTCAGTGGGTTAAAGCCTCTGCCTTTGACTCAGATCATGATCTCAGGGTCCGTGAGGCTCTCTGCTCAGCAGGGGGTCTGCTTCGCTTTCTCTCTCTCCTGCCTCTCAGCCTTATTGTGACCTCTTGTCAAAATATAAAATCTTTAAATAAATAAATAAAGTCCACCAGTTATTCAGTGAATGATATTCTAATCCCTTTTGACAAATACGCCTTCATAACAACCTCAAAGTCTAAGCTCGAATTAGATTTCTTGGATTTCTTGGACTTCAAGCCAGAAAATCATGGCTTGGGAGCCTGGGCCCCTGGCCTGTGTTTTGCAGCTTGCAAACATTCTGCTCCCTTTCTGGTTCCATCCCACATCATTAAAAGCCGTATGTACATGTTTATAGTTCTCCCTTTCATATACCCAAGTTCCATCCACACCCTTGCAAACTGTCACCTTTGGGCCATCTCTTGGGTCACAGGGATGTAATCAGGGGTGGAAACTCCCACTCTTAGAACAACAACTAGGGAAAAGGACCCATACAGGATGTATAAGTAGTCACAGGGGTGATTTGGCAAGAAATTCAGGGGTTCTGGGAATTTAGACCAAGGTCTAGATGGTGGGCACATCCCCTTAGCCCTATAGATTCTGCGTCGTGGTAGAGGCGCAGAAAAAAAAAAAAAAAAAACAGGAGGAAAGGAAAGAGCAAGAGATAGCGTGAGGTTCAGGAGAGCTACCTGGTTTTTAAAGTGAAAATGTCATGGAGCACATCCTTTGATAATTTTTTCAGTGAGAAACTGCATAGTAAACTCTGTTTTCCCTTTTCCTCTTAAATAATAGTTTAGCTAAGTAGAAAAATGTAGATTTAAATTTTTTTCCCTTAGCAATTTGAATGTATTATGCTGTTGTCTTCTATCTATTGCTTGAATTAAAAATCTGCTTTTAATCTCATTGCCATTTCTTTGTGGTTAATCTGCAATTTCACTGCATGCCTCAGTTTGAATGGCAGTCATGGAATGTTAGTCCTGCTTGTTAGTCCTTGCTTGACAGCAGCTTTATTGATCCATGGACTTATAATACCAGGAACAATCTTATAAGTCATTTGGAGAGGAGAGAAATTGCATTTTTCTTCAGCTTCTTCTCCATCCCTTGCTTTTGCACTGGCTTATTTGGCAAGGAAAGTTCACCCACATTTTGGACCTTTTGTTCCTTTGCACTTGGGTGGCTGAGGCAGGCTGACTGTTCTTATTCATGAGGCCAGTTCTTCAGGTGAATTTAGAGTATGCTATACCAAACATGCTAGATGAGAGTAGGGAGAGAAGGGCCCAGTCCTCCCTCAAAGCCCAAGATGCTCTAGTATGAATTGGCCAAGAAGCCCTCCACCTGAAATGCAGGTGTCCTTCCTTATTTGATATTTGGCCTTGTTCCAATACCTCCTTCAACAGAGAACCCTGAGGTAGTGTAGGGTGGGATTTGGACACCCAAAACTTCCCACTGAAATGTTTAACAGCAACAAATTCATCTTCTTAATTCGACAGAATAGATGATAGAACTGAAGCCCAGAAAGATGAAAAGACTTACCCAAGTCATAAAGTTCTTCACTGACGTAGTAGAAAATAAAACTTAGATCCAATGTTTACCCCAGGAATATTTCCAGGATCCTTTATTAGCTTCTCTATTTTTTTCAATCTGCTTCCTTCATGGAATGGAGTTTTCTGTACCACATTCTCTACTATTAAAATCCTTAAGATAACTGCATGAATATGGAAGGAGCAGAGATTTTGGAGTCAGGAAGAGCTGCTGGGTTTGAATTCTGCTTCTATCACTAACAAGTTCTGGATCCTAAAAATGTTAATCTCTTTGAGCCTCAATTTTTTCATCTGTAAAATAGGTACAAGAGCATTCATTTCAAAGGGCCTTCTAAAGGTCACGATGAAGCTCCTAGCACTGTGTTCAGCACAAAGTAAGAAATTAAATAAATGATGGTTACTTTTTTAAAGAGTTTATTTATTTGAGGTGGTGGGGGATAAGCAGAGGGAGAGGGACAAGCAGACTCCTTACTGAGTGTGAAGCCTGATGGGGGGCTTGATCTCATGACCCTGAGATCATGACCTGAGCTCAGATCAAGAGCCACAGGCTTAACTGACTAAGCCATCCAGGTGCCCCAAATGATTGCTATTTTTTGTTTGTTTTTATTATTAGTTTTTTCATTTGAATACATTGACTTTTGCACCACCCTCTCATTCCTGTTTTCTTCAAGGGAGCTCTTACCTTCATCCCAGTTTTGTGTATGGGTGTGTTTGATGAATTTATGGAACGTTCTCTGGGTAGAGATACATCTCACTTGCTGCTAGGGTAGAATTTCATACACTGTGCAGGAAGACTGAGAAGTGGTGATTTATATTATTAAATGATAAATGAACAGTTGACAAATAGATCATAGCCATTTGATGCAGAATTAGTGCTTAGAGTTTGTTCATAACTCATTAGCTCCCAACCCAGCTTATGAATCATAGCCCCTGAATGCCAGCCTCAAGGACATGGAGATGAGCTTCTCCTTGACCACATAATGTCAGAAGGCACTCATTAGTGTGAATGTGTTAAGACATTCAGCTACTGTATAATTAGTGTGTCTTGGTTCTCTTTCTGGATATTCTGCCATTTCCCCCAAACCCCTCGTGCTGTGTCACCCTGTGTGGCCTCTTGCTGGAGATTCCCACAGGAATTCCTGACTGATTTCTCAAAGTTGGGGATGGGACTAAATTATGAAATTTTAAGGGATTTCTTTTTACACTTCCATGTAAATCATCAGAGAAAGAGAGCATGGGCTAGATGGGTGGCTTTCTTTAACTCAAGCCTGTCAAATCCATCCAGCCTGATAGTGTAACATTTCAGCTCCAAAGGGGGAAAATATATTAGTTACCCACGTGATTCTTGGGAAGCATGGACAATATCAACTTGTTGAATGAAGCCCATGAGATCCAAACTATGCATACTCTAGCTTCTGCAAACCAAAGTTGAAGGATATAGTTGTGAGGAGGTCCAGCTAGGGTACAACTCCAGAACTTCAAGGGACAAATGGGAATAGGGGCCATTGTTTCCCAAATGATGATAATGTGGTTTCAGATTTTAAATGCATGACCATGAAGTCCCTGAGCTTTGGTGTGTTAGAAGCAAGCCTTCCTGAGGGACAGAGCATAAGAGACAGCAGAGAACATGTAAGAATATTGACTTTCAAATAAGACAGACTCCTGATTTCATGTTGACATTTACTATTAACTGATCAACATCAGTAAGTTACTTTCCATATATGTTTCAGTGCCCCATCTGAACACTGGGGATACTTGGTATCTATTTCATGGGGTGTTTGTTTGTTTGTTTTGAGGATTAGAGGAGCTCATGAATGTAAAACATTCATCACCGTGAATGGAACTTATTAAAGTTTCAATAAATGCCAGCTTTCTTAAGCGGTGGCCAAGTCATGTATGTTTGCTGAGCTAAATTAATCAAGTATTTATTAAACACCAACCTTGACCCCAGATACTTTGCATCTGACACTATATAAGCATGGAGAAGATCTTGTTATGCAATCCTCAAGATGTAGATGTTGATGTGTCATGTCTTTTGACCATTTTCTCTCTAAGACACTATAAGAGAGACACTTTGTATGTCTTCTATTAATGTATCCCCGTAATATAGGAGAATAAATAAATTGAACAAATACTCACCGAGGTTTATTTGTACCAGGTTGTTCTGACCTGTGTCTAGAAAATTTCCCTGAAGAACACAGACGAGAAATAACTCTCCACCAGGTGCCGTGACCCCACTTTGAAGCTACACCACAGATGCTGTGTTTTGCAAGGTCCCCAAACCTAACAACTTCTCTGAGAGTGACACAGGAGTGTGTGGTCTAAGAGAGTATCAGGCTCATCCGGGTACATGGGTTTCATACTGATGTAGCCCGGGATTCTGGTCTCCAGCCCAATAAGCCACTTCATTGGGCCCCACCCTAGAAGGCAGCTTAGGGCCAAGCATGGGTCCTGGGTGGTCAAGAGAACTTGCTCTGGCCGGTAGGTGTGTGCCTGCTGTTTCTAGATCTGCCCTCCTTGGGGACCCAGGGCCTCCCTCATCAAGAAAGCTGCCAGCATTCACAATCGGAACATACACAGGCCAGCAGGTTCTGATTAATCCAAATGGGAACTATTCAAACAGTCACAAAAAGAGATCTTTTCCCCTGAAGGAATTTACATGTGAAGAGAGACTAAGATGGGAAATAAACATTTCTATAATGATTAAAGTTAATTGGCTTGAAAGGATGCCTCTGAAAGAAATGCTTTCTGGTTTTAGTTCCAATCTATTTCGGGACAAGCCTGTTTTTCATAAGATTGGTAACTGCAAACAGATACTGCCCTTTCATTGGAAACAGATGGTACAGGACATAATTAAAGAAGTATGTACTGGCATCTCAAATAACTGCTTTCAATTACAGCATTTCAAGAGTATTAAGGGGAAATATTTTAAACAAGACCACTGCAAAAATAGATTTTGTCATTAACTTTGAAATAATATTTGACTTAAGGCTGAAATTTCCATGTGCCAGGTCTGGATCTCACAAGCTGATGCTGATTGGTGCAGGAGAAATTGAATCATTATGGTCCTATCGTTCAGGGAGAAAAAATCTTCTCTCTCTCTCTCTCTCTTTTTTTAACACAGTGAAAAACTGTGTTTTTCCTCTGGTAAGCCCTGCATTTTATTTTGCGCTTGAATCTCAGTTCTATTTCACAACCTTGAGGGACTTTCATAGTGAAACCATTTCCATGTGAAGTCCAAGATTGTCTGTTACTAATGTCTCTGTGTGTCTGTAGGCAGTGGGTACAGGCCTGCCCCCCACCATGAAGCAGGGTTCTGTGCCCTGTAGCCCACGTCGTTAAGTATACGCTGTACATGTTCATGCTGAGATCTATACATAAAACCCCTAGATTAGATAATGGGCAAAGTCGACCGATTGCCTGGGCTGGTACATTTGTGATCTGAAGTTTGCTTGTTGTAATTTTTCTCCTTAGATAATTCTCATGGAGATTATAATAATTATAAGATAATCGGACAGGGACGCCTGGGTGGCTCAGTTGGTTAAGCAGCTGCCTTCGGCTCAGGTCATGATCCCAGCGTCCTGGGATCGAGTCCCACATCGGGCTCCTTGCTCTGCAGGGAGCCTGCTTCTCCCTCTGCCTCTGCCTGCCAGTGCTCTCTCTCTCTCTCTCTCTAACAAATAAATAAATAAAATTAAAAAAAAAATAAGATAATCGGACAACACTGAGAATGCTTCCCTTGTGCTGTGTGCCATATTAGAATGCTGTTTATTTCTCTCAGTAAGTATTTATTGAGCATCTAATGCGTGGCAGGCCCTGTACCGAGAGATAAATGATAAACCGAGGCAAGGGCTTGCTTGCCCTCCTCGTGCTTCTGATCAGATGGTGGAGACAGACAAGTGAACAAGTACAGTACAGGGTGGCAATTCTGCGGTGAAGGGTAGTCAGGATGGCACGGGAGCACTGAGTAACTTCTTTGTCTGGTTGCCTTGCTCTACTGTTTCTAAAACCAAGTGTCCCCCACTTTCCAGAAGACTGCAGTATGTCACTTTGCTTTGACAGAAGACCTTATACTTGTACCTGTTTTCGTCAACCAAGAGAAACTGGAAGAAGATTTTCATTTTCACAAAACAAGATGAAAAGTGAACACAGTGTGTAATTTGTATTTGACCACGTGTGCCGTGAGCAGTGACAGGATGCCGCGGGTCCCTTCCCTGCAGTGACACCCCACGTCTGGGCACCCAGCTCTGAACCATGTCTGGGGAGGATCTGTGCTTTATCTCAGTCTGTGTTGTGTCTCCATTAGCAAGACATGCCCTGAGGTGTCAGAAAAGCCTGAGAGAGGCTGTTTTTTGAGTCTGGGGAAGCTCAGAAGTTTTTCCATGTAAATTAATGGAAATTGCTTCTTCCTTTTACCTCATTTTGGATTACGAAAAGATTTCATAGGAACAGCCCACTTTCAGGTAGCGGAGGAAACCCATATATCACCTTAGTGGCTCAAACACGTATCTTTTTAATGGACTCATGGCTCCTAATGCCAATCACAGCAACTGGGCAGATGTGGTGTAATTTATTGATCCCTGATGGGCATTAATTGATCAATGAACACAGCAAGCATTTACTTTTGATTATGTGTACACATACTTGCGTACACCTATGGGGAGAGACAAAGACACAGAGCGCATGCGTGAGCCGCCCCACTCCTGACCCACCAAAATTGGGCTTTAAGCTCTGTCTAGCTGTGGTGATGGGTTGGGTCTAAGCTCTCCCTTCTGTCACTCACTCGCCTTGCACTAATGGTCTGCCTTGATATGGCTGGATGAAGGCTTGTGGTGAATAACAAGTAAAAAAGCAAAATGTTAACCAGTCCATACAGCTCTTTTCTCATCATACAGGTAATGGGTGGAATGTTACAATTGGGTTTTTGGACTATTTAAACACTTTTGGAGTAATTAAGCTTTAGAGAGCTTAGTGATAATCCTTCCAGGTTATACTTGATATTCAAACTCTCCATGAAGATATTCAGATTAATCCTACCCAGTAATTAGCTTTTCCTTATTTTGGATACTCTTTGTAGTGTGTGTGTGTGTGTGTGTGTGTGAGAGAGAGAGAGAGAGAGAGAGAGAGAGAGAATGATTGTGTATCCTGTTTCCTTTATTATTATTTATAGGGAGTGAACTTAGGCAGTACCATGAATGTTAATACTGCTTGTTCATGAAAACAAGAATTCTGGACTCTGGCCAAGGAAGAGGATGTAGGAATGAATGGGGATGTAGGACCTTGAATGATGATGAAAAGTGAAGGAAGAAAAATCTTTTTTTTTTTCCATAATTTTTATTTATTTATTTGACAGAGAGAGATCACAAGCAGGCAGAGAGGCAAGCAGAAAGAGAGGAAGGGAAGCAGGCTCCCTGCTGAGCAGAGAGCCTGATGCGGGGCTTGATCCCAGGACCCTGGGATCATGACCTGAGCCGAAGGCAGAGGCCTTAACCCACTGAGCCACCCAGGCGCCCCAGAAGAAAAATCTTTTTAATAAGGAAACTGCAAATTCTTCAGGTGAAAGCGCTTTTTGTAGGGTTGGAGATGGTTCAGACTAGTAGACTGACCCCTCTTCTCTAGCTTCTCATCATCCACACCCTTGCCACAGCTGCATGGTGGAGGGTGTGTAATACCTGCTTCTTAGATTTCCAGCTTGGTTATATGACTTGCTTTGACAGTGTGGATGGGAGTGACAGGGCCAGTTCCATGCCCAGGTTTTAAGAGGCTTCACAGGCTTCCTCTTGCTCCCTTCTGCCTCTGCTCCCTCGAGGGAAACATGGCTTGGCCAGTTCTCAATGCCAGGATGATGAAGAGACATGTGGAGCAGAGCCACCCCAGCCAGCCCAGAGAAACAGTCACCCAGGGAGCCATAGCTGAGCCCTGCCTCATCCAAGCTCAGGCAGCCCACAGACTGTGAAAATAAATGAGTTTGGGGGGCATTTATTAATCAGAAATATTGTGTCAAAGCTAATACAATTCATACATTGTGGAAGAAATGTTGGCGTCTGGAGGGAGGAAGAGTGTGGAGCTGGAGATGGGCTTCTTCCTGGCTCTTCCCCTCGTCCTCCACAATCTCTGGGGAGGCAGCTATGCAGGCAAATGTTTGGCCTGCCTGGTGGTTGGCTGGCTTTCTTCACTTGGTAAAATTCATTTCCTGCTTGCTTGACCAGAAACTATGCTTCAAAATTTAGAGCAAGTTCACACGGTTTGAGGAATGGGAGGCTATGATTTCTGGTTCATAAATCTCCAAAATCCAATAACAACCAAACTAAATGTTTGGCATCAGTAGATTAATTTAGGATTGTCCATGCTTCTTATATAAAATAGCATGTAAGCCCCTTGACTATGAAGGATAATTCTGATCTTTTTTTTTTTTTAATTTGGCCTGCTTCCATGCTATGTAAATACAAGGATTCACTCATCCATTCATTCATTCATATATAAACTATTTTGCTAAAGGCAATTCTCCAGTGATGTGGTCCTTATTGTCAGCAAGGCAGGGGATAATGCCATCCAAAATCCCACTTTTGTATGTGCTTTAGGGTCATTTCTGCTGAAGACTGCCTTGGGTGAGTTTCTCCAATGAAATGATCTCTTTGCAACAGGGTCACTGGCAATTTCAGAAGCAGTTCTGGAGTTAGGATGTACTTTAAGGATAGTGATACAGGGGTGCCTGGGTGGCTCAGTGGGTTAGGCCTCTGCCTTCGGTTCAGGTCATGATCTCAGGGTCCTGGGATCGAGCCTGGGTCGGGCTCTCTGCTCCACAGGGAGCCTGCTTCCTTCTCTCTTTCTCTATGCCTGTCTCTCTGCCTACTTGTGATCTCTGTCAAATAAATAAATAAAATATTTTTAAAAAAGGATAGTGATACAGGAATTTATTTATTCGTTTATTTATTTAGTAATACAGGAATTTAAATTCTACTAAAGGACTAAATGTTAAAGGTTCCTGGGTTGCAAGGTCTGTGTTGCAGAATGTGGATAACCAGCTGAATGTTCAAGTTGTCCCTCTCTTCTCCAGTCATTCCCAGTGTCACTCAGTAGCTTGTGAATTCCTTCTTGCACAACTTTCTCAAACACTGGATTTAAATCATGTGATTTCTGAAGACCTATGCTGAGACTTGGAGTGACTGTAGTCTTTTTTATCCAATACTTTATTAAGAAATCCAGTCAGAGACTAATTGCCTCAATAAGCCCACATTGGAAATACACGACTGATTGGTATCAATGAACAATTTAAATCTATCTCCTCAGTCAATGTCATTGGTTCCATCCGTCCTTTCACCTTGAGCTCAGAAAAAATCTCTTTCTGCTGTGCAGGATTATAAGCTGGAGGTGGTGACCAGATACCCAAGTGGAAAAATCCTGTCATATCACTTGGACTTCACTGAAGACAGACATATAGAAAAAACAGTCGTAATCCTTATCGTAACAGCTCGGAGAGTTGCCAGATTTAGGATCAACAGGCAAGCTGTGCTCTGCTTTTATGATCTCATTTAAACCTCACAGCAGTCCTGTGAAGTGGCAACTGTTACCAACCCCAGAGATGTCCAACCCCTTGCAGTTAAAAAGTAGTTGATGGGCATTTGCAGTCTTGTCTACCAGACTTCTCACTTATTTCTTTTCACTACTTTGCTGCTTTGCTCGTTTTCATTACTTTGTTAAAAGCGTGGCTTGGCTTATTCTCAAAAGACTAGGGCATTTTTTTCCACTTGTCCTTTCTACAAGGAAACTGTTGTCTTAATCTTACTTTACACCAAGTAAAGCGTTCTACCAAGAATCTACCAGCTTCTGGAGGTAGCAGTGAGTGACCCTAGCTCTTTTCTCATTTCACTCTCTCTTTCAATTTAATTCAAGGGTCACTGTGCTCAAGTTTCAAGAAAGACGGGTTTACGCAAGAAATACAAAAAAGTCTAATTTATTGCTGAAAACTTCACAAGACAATAGACATAAAAACTGTTGTGGCCTTACCCAAATGAGGTCCTACTGAGTTTTACCATAAACATTAATTTAAAAAATATATCTCACATTTTTAATTTGCTATTTTTTTCCTTTCTGAAAAATCATAAAGCATTCCTAAGAGACTACCTGGGGCTAAAGAGAGTAAATCACTGTTTTAGTCATACTGAAGGCTTAAAGAAAGTCTACTTGAAGAGTTTTCATGTGGCAAGCTGTCTAGGTCCTACTAATGGGGTAAGTCATACAAAGTTAAAAAAAGAAAAGAAAAAGAAACATTTTCAAGACTATGAGAAAAGCATTACTTTATGCTATTTAGAGAAGCTTGGGAGATTTTTTCCCCCCTTTGGTAAATGCCACAAAAGAGGCATTTCTCATGAAAAGTTAACTGAGAGACAGGCTGTAACATGGTGAGAGCCGGCCTCTGGGAATAGTTATGGGAGAGAGCATGGAGCCAGGACCAGTAATTATGAGACACCAAGGAAAAAAAGCAGAGGTTGCACAGACGTAAAATATTCCAAAAGCAATCATAGAAGTGGAATGAGAGGAAGAAAGAGAGTAAATGCTTTAAATAAAAGTCGTTCTCACCATACAAAAACCAACAGTATTCACATCTGGTGTAGCAGAAAAAGTATTAGACTCAGACGTATCCTGGAAAATGTACTGAAAACTTGGATATGTATTGAAAACGACGCTGGATTGAGAGAACTGGAATTTGAATCTTGGACTTACACTTACCACGTGAGTGACCTTGAGGAATTTACTACAGCTCCCAATCTATTACTTGCAAAATGGAAGTCATGACACAACACACATGGAAGGACCTAGCATACCTAGTGAGTGTTGGACATGTATTTTTTGAAATTAAATCCTATAGCCAGTTCAACACTAGAGGCAAGGAGGTATGTTCTGGCCAATGGAACTTGCAACAGAATGCTTAGACCTCAGATTTCTCAAAATCAATCACTTGGTAAACATCAGGTCAGGATGATAGAGTTCTCCTGCAGAGCTGAAAACCCATGGTGTGGAGTCACTGAGTGCCTAAGCCAGCACCACTTAGGGAAGCACTCAGTGTGGAAGAGAACGGGAGCCAAGGGGTAGGAGGGGAGGATAAAAAAGGAAGGCCTGTTGGACACCACATCTGTCAATCAAGTTCAGGTGGCAGATGAATGTGGCCAAGTCTTCCTATAAAAAGAACACAAGCTTTGGGGTCAGACTTGCTTTCAAATCTTGACTTTGCTTGTGTGACTTGAGTATAGCCTTTTCTAAGCCTCAGCTTCTTTACCCATAAAATGGGAACAAAAAACGACTTACCCTACCCCACCATTGGAAGGTTATGGATGATTTATGACATACGCCTTGCGGTTAGCAGACATCCGATGCATGGTAGTCATTGCTACTTAGAAGGCCACAGCTCCTTCGAGCAGAAACTGAACCTCACGAGTCTTTGTATTCTTTGTTGTGTTGAACACAACACAACACAATGCCTGTCATATATGAGGTATAATAGATCTTCATTAAATGGATAAATAACAACAAAAAGCTTGTTCAGTGCTCTTGCCTTTTGCACTAATTGCCATCAGATGGAGCTTTTGCCTCATTTGAGAGTTTTTTCCCTAAAAAGGACCAACAGAGTACCGTACCACCTTTGACTTCAGAGCATATCTTCAAGACAGAAGAACCACAATAGACATAAATTGGCTGTGGGCGGCGGGGGGCGCCTGCCTATTAATGGCATATTCAGATCCCACCTAAACTTTGGTCATACCTTTGGTTTTGGACTCAGTCCTATATTCATTTCCCAGCGCCGTCATGTCTGACAAGTCACTTTGGGAAAGTTAGTTACCTCTTTGAACTTAATTTCCTCATTCATAAATAATGACCTTAACAGTTGATGTAAAGATTGAATGAGACAGCATATGTATAGTGCCAGACATATAATAGGCAGGGCAAGATCGGAAACTCAGTGTATGACACCAAAGCTCAAAGTGCTTATATTACATTTGATTTCCAAAGGATTTCAAGCTCCTTGAAGAAAGGAGCCATATCTTATTCAGAACCACTTTGCATATACTGTGGTGCCTAGCATAAGGCAGGGCAAAGAGTAGACATGTAATCAATACTTGTGAGGCTGAATTGCTTCCAACTGTTACCCATCTTCTAAGTGGATCAAGAACACTTCTCTTGGAAAATGTGCCTTTGGGCACAAGGAACCATAATTGATTCACAAAAACAAGAATACCAAAGAAACTTTCATTCCCTTCTTAATATTATTAGTTGTTTGAAAAAAGCCACACATAGACCTTCTATTTTTTCATTTCAATAAGGCTTTTGGCAAGTTCAACACTTAAGATGCTTTTAGATGCAAGAAAACCCAAATCGAACCGGGTACAGGAGTAACTGCGCTGTTCCGCTTGTGAGCTTGGGAGTGCGTGTCAGAACTGGCTCACCCAGTTCAGTAGCATGATCAAGGGTCCAACTTCTTTTTGTCTCTGTTCTGATAACAGCGTTGGCTTCATCATGAACGTAAGTTGCTCACTAGTAGAAAATAGGCTACATGTCACCTCACTCATTTCTGGAAAGAAACAAATGAAAGAAAGTATGCCACTCCCAAGCACAGGGCCTAATTCCCCCCCTTCATAATGTTCCCATTCCTTCAATAGTAATTGTCTTCAGTGGAATGCTTTGCACTGATAGGCTTAGATGAGTGATCCTGGCAAAGGATGTGAGATTATGGGGTCAGTTCCGGAAACATTATTGTTTCTACACGGGGAGGGAGTGAAGTGGGGAAACGAGTGGTGGAGATTCAGTCCCTATGCCCCAGCAAGGATTATCATGTTCATGGAAAAGATGTGAAAGTTTTCTCTAGATGATATAGTTGGGTTGACTAGTAGCTGGTTAAATATTTCCATGGTTAACAAGGCAGAAAGAGAAGTGACAGATCACATGTATTTCCATTCTTTCACCCTGCCAGCCCAAATTGGGTTAGCTGCCCTTCTGCCCTGCTCTTCTACAAAACTATTCATCATTTCACATAAATACAGCATATTTGTTATATGTTTGTGTAATTAACTTCCAGCCCACCCATGAGGCTGTTGAAAGTGGGAGCTGTGCCTTTCCCATCTTTCTAGCCTCAACACATACCACAGACTCTGACATAGAAAGAGGTTAGTTTTCAAATACTTGCTAATGAGCAAACAATGGGTAGAAACTTCAGGAAGGGAGATTTCAGTCCTCATAGGGATGAAGAGAAAACTTCTAACAATGAGCGTATTACATAAATTACTAACAGTTGTCAGTAACTTAACTATAAAGAAGATGGGTGTTGGAGTAAGATATATTTAAGGTCCCTTTGATCCTGGAATTCAATGATTTTCCAAGTTTACTGATGGTGATCATAATGTACGCCCCAAGATGGTGGCCCAGATGGTTCCCATAGAGAAGTCAGGACATTCTGGTGGCAGGAGGATGCTATAGTCCATTGTTCAGCTTTGAACATTTGAAGCTTCTCTCCAGGGCCATTACCTCTACAAAGGGAGCACATTCCATTCTCTGTGTCAGCTGTGATGACCGGTCCTTGTCGACGGGGATCTGCTGTGCACTTGGTGTTCTCTGCCTGCTTGTAGGCCAGGTTCCAAGACAATAAGAAACCCAACTGAAAGCAGCTGGTGAGCCAATATAGTACCAGGGATGGGGAAGGGACTTCTTAATAGCTCGAGCCATCTTTGGCTCAAACAGTCTTAAGGACGAGAATAAACAAATGCAGAAGTTGACATGGCCGGCATTCGGTGTCCACCTTGTGCTGGGTGCTGGGCAGGCCCTCCAGTTAGGGGATAGTGACTGCATGGAGACAGGGCTCTGGCCTACAGTCAAGCTTAGAGTTTAGTTGGATATTTGCAAAGTGCACACATGCACACACACCCACCCACACACAACACACGCACGTACACCACACACATGCACACACATGCACACACAACACACGCAGACACGCACACACACCGCAATGCACGCACACACACAACACACACACAGTACTGGAGAAATATACAAAACAACAACCAGGACAGCAAAGGGGTGGTCAAACAACGAAGCATTCGGGAATATTCTACACACAGCATAGCCTTCTGCTCACGCTCCTAGCCTGCCCTAACCGTTCAGTCTGCCTCGACCACAGACTCTGCCTCTAACACAGACACTTCATCTTATTAGAACTGACTTTCTTTCTTTATTTTTTCTTAAAGGTTTTATTTATTTACTTGACAGACAGAGATCACAAGTAGGCAGAGAGGCAGGCAGGGGTGGGTAGGGGAAGGCAGAGGATCATCCCACTGAGCCGCCCAGGCACCCCTAGAACTGACTTTCTTAAACTCTTTGACTTCCCTAAATAGTTCATGCAACCTTAGCTTGCTCTCCCTTGAAGTCAAGTTTTTAACACCATTTATTAAAATGTATAAAAGTTACACATCACTCTTTCTCCTACTACTCAGATAGAACCACTGTTAGCATAGTGTGTGTGTGTGTGTGTGTGTGTGTGTACATTCTCTCACAAATTTACAGGGTTTCCCATGCTATTCCTAGAACACTACTTACTTATGTATGTAAATAGAAAAAGATCCAGAAGGATATATGCAAAATTGTTAACTGTGGTTTTCTCTGAGCGACGAAGATGCTGGGGCTTTTATTCTATGCACTCTTCTGTGTTGTTATTTTAAGCAACCAAAGAAGTATTTAAATAAATTAGCCAAATTTCTAAAGGAGAAAATACAATTTCTACACCCTGTGCAGTTACCAACGAAAAGTACCTATTCTTTTACTCTGACTCTTGGCACTTGTCCTCATGTTTGGGGACATGGCAAGAAATGAAAGTATTCAGTCTCGATCCTAAACATTTTTTTTTCCCCCAGGGGGGAATAAAGAGAGAAAAATGAGAAAGAGGAGTCTTGATTTTCTACTAGAGCCCTAAAGTGCTGCATAATGAAAAGAACCCGTGTCAGGGGGTGATGAGCACTCCCAGCTGGGGAAGGAGTCTTTCTCAGAAGGCTTCCCGGAGGAAAGGATTTTGTGGAGAGAAAGCAGAACTTGCTGGAAAGGAGGGAATGTGCGTCTGAGCTTCAGCTCTGCTAAAACCTTGATCTTCAAACCTGCAGGAGTCATGGCATCTCTATCCTTTTAGGATAGGTAATTCTAGAATATTTGAAAACTGAAAATTACTGGAGACTCTAAACTCTTTAACCTTGCCAAGTAAAGCCAACGAAAAGGAAAACACAAATGAACAAGTGGCCAAACCAAAAGCTGTCATGGAACCCCATCATCGCATCATACATGGAAGGACACATTAGTGCCAAAAATGTCAGACACAACTTAAATTTTAAAAAATTAACTCTATGTAAACACTCTCAATCTGCCCTTGTTTGTGTCTCTGCCTTGTGGGCAAGAACAATTTTTTCCACGGAAGGCATTTGGGAACCTTGGCAGCAAGTCCTCTTAATTTCTCCTTGAGGCGATCATGCTGGCAGGCTCTGACCTTGAACCTGACCCCAGACAGACACTGAGTGGCCAGTTCAGGGACTGAAAAGGCAGAGTCCAAGCCACACGGCAGAGCACCGGAGTTCAGCACGGAGGAAATAATCGTTCTCCAACAACTGCTCCGTACCAGGTACTCATCTGGGTGATGGAACGGAATTCCATGGAGAAGCAAACAAACACAGGAGCTGTCTCCATGCAACTTGGTATGTTCCATTAGGGGATCTACATTGTTAACAAAGACACAGAAAATGTGGAGTATATCACAGAGTCTTAGATACAATAGAAAAAAAATAAAGCATAGCAACTTTGATAGGTAGTCACTCAAGTGTGAAAAGTGATCAGAAAAGGTCTGAGCAGAATCTAGAAGGAATGGAGGGAGTGAGCCATGTAGACATCCAAGCAAGAACACTTTGGCCCAGGACTAGGAACGACAGATGCCCTCAGGCAAGGTGTGTGCTTGGTCAAGTTGAGGAACAGCTATTTACAGAGTTAAGGACAGGGAGGACACAGAAGTCAAAGGCAGGAAACACTCAGGACCTTAGGAACTCTGGGAAGGACTGACTCCATCTGAGTGTGTCATGAGCTATCGGAAGGCAGCGTGCAGAGAAGTGACACAGTCGGACTCATGTTTTAATAAAATTGCTCTGCTACTGTATAAACTCTGTGTAGAGAAGGTGGGAGCAGGGAATCCAGCTGATGTAACTTCCAGTCTGGGGAATGAAGGAGAATTTAACAGGAAGAAGGAGCTACTGGAAACATAATGTCGTGTGGTGACTGCTGATGCTTTCGGGGCTGGGGAAGTAGGGAAGCAATGGCTTATTTGGTGGGCGGAAGGCTAAGCTTTGGAAATACATATCTGTGTCTATTTATGCATATATATTTACTGTATCTATATGTTTACTGTATGTATCTATAGATATTTGCTTACTTTGTATACTACACATGGAACATTTCTTTATAGCTACTGAATAAATTCTTTTCCTCTAGTTCTACCCTAATTTTAGGTCCCTTGTCCTTCTTATCTTTACTTTTTAGCTAATTATTTTACATATTAGCTAATTATTAGCTAATTATTTTATATATTCCATGGAAACCCCATGTATTCGTCAGGATGGACCAGGTTATGCTGCAGTAACAAACCTTGAGACCTTGATGATGTAACATCATGAAAATATAGGTCTAACATGAATTAGCAGGTGGACGCTAATAATTTTGGTTACCAAGAGACTGGACCAATAGAAGCTTCATCTCAGCATATGGATCCACAGTTGTTGAGGCAGGAAAGGATACATGGAGAATTCAGCACTGCCTTTTAAAGCCCCGGCATAACATACACCACTTGCCTCGCATTTCACTAGAGCAAGTCACAAGGCCATCCCTAATTCAACGAGGCAGGAAAGTGCAGTTGGACGGTGTCTCTGGAAGAATAAGAAGTGGAAAAAAATCAAACAATCCTAACGCCCCCACAGTCTGGTCCTCTTTCTGATTGGATCCCAGATTTTCCTTGCTTTGACCTTTCCAATTTGACCTTCTTTTTCCCCCCCCCCATTTGACTTTCTTTGTGTAAGTCTTCCTTGTTTATCTTTTTTTAAAGATTTTATTTATTTATTTGACAGATGGAGGTCACAAGTAGGCAGAGAGGCAGGCGGGGCTGAGCAGAGAGCCCGATGCGGGGCTGGATCCCAGGATCCCAAGATCATGATCTGAGCCAAAGGCAGAGGCTTTAACCCACTGAGCCACCCAGGTGCCCCTTCCCTGTTTATCTTAATTGAAAATTTTATGACCTATACATTTCCAAATTACTCATGCCACTCAGATAATGTTTCACATTGACTTATATTATACTAATTTTTTAAAAGATTTTATTTATTTGACAGACAAAGATCACAAGCAGGCAGAGAGGCAGGCAGAGTGGGGTGGGGGGAGGTAGCAGACTCTCCTCGGAGCAGAGAGCCCAATGCGGGGCTGGATCCCAGGACCCCGAGATCATGACCTGAGCCAAAGGCAGAGGCCTTAACTCACTGAACCACCCAGGCGCCCCATATTATACTAATTTTTGTACAGACACACAAGCGGCATCTGTTGTTCTAAGTGCACACCTATCTTTTCCTTTACCTAAGTTGGTCTTCATGGCCAGAAAATCAATCTAAAGGGGGCCTAGGGAAAATAGCTTGCCCAAAGATAAGAAAACAGAGAGGCCTGCTTCTTTTAGACTGCTTCTTTTCTTTGATAATGCAAACTTTACTTCCCATCTGTCCTGCCCTCTTGGGTTTTCAATACATGTGGCAATGGCAGCAAGCATTTCCAGATTTTCTCTGCTGCCCAAAGCCCAAAGTTAACTTTGGTGTGTGCTTTCTAGCAAGGGAAAAGCAGTAGCGTCGAGTGGTTTCATCATTAGACTAATGCACTGGTGAGTGGCAAGGTGCCCTGTGGAGCAGTAGGGATAGGCTTCCCACTCTGAAGACACTCTAAGACTGTCCCAAAGAAAGACACTGTTTTGATTTCCCAGCTCAGGGCCTGGGATCCACGTGTCATCTCACCCTCAGAATATCAGACTCTGAGTTTTCTTTCTTGACCTTTCGGAGGTTTCTGACTGTGTAGCAATGGCAAGGAGAGGACAGTACAAAGCTAGTTCTCCCAGATGGAGCTATCGTTTTGGACTTGTTAAGCAGTTATCTGATTTACTAAAAGTGATGTCTCCTCTTAATTAAGGGGCTGGTGTTAGAGACTGCTTTTTCCCAGAAGCCCCTTACACTGGGCGTGAAGGAGCCACGGAGCCCACCCGGGATCAACAGAAATCCTCGGAGGCATTTCGGTGAGGGGTGGGGTGTCAGGTTTTCAGAGACTCACATGTCAGCTGTGAGTAGAAGCAATGTCTCGTTCGCTTGACTAAACAGGATGACTCCCGCCCCGGGGCTGCTTCTCATCTGTCTTCCCCACGCAGCCCAACAGTCCGCACAGCCTTGAGGAGACATAAATAAACAGTGTCCTCTGAGCAAACGAAAACCGCATCAGGCTTGCTTTTCCCATCCAACAGATGGCATTGTTGTCTCATAAACGGCTTCGGGACCACAGAGCCGCTAAGCAACCACCATCTGTTTTTGTTGTCGCTGCTGCTGTTCAAAAATCCCACGTATTGTTTCTGGAATGGGGCAGAAGTGAGCAGCACACAAATGCTTTTCAAAAGCACTTCGTTTTTGAAAAGACAAATGTGGTTGATGAGTCCTTTCTATTACAGAGCATTCATTAGCAGATGATAAGAAATACTCAGCTTTCCCCCTTTGGATTCCTCTGGGTGGACTGAGAAGGAATCTCGTGTTTTCTTTTCATTTCTGTCAGTGGCCGATTAAACCATAACTCACACTACTTAAATTTACACATTAATTCCCTAAATCACTTACGTATTGAAACAGTGGTATTTACAGCATGTGGGTTTCATGCTGATTATACAAAGCTGGAAGAGGAGGGAGCTGCAAAGGAAAAACGAGACCCTGTCACTATTGTCCAAGACTCTGCAATCGAATTAGTAAGATGATGTTTAGAAATCCCATTAGTAGTAATCTGGACAACATGCTCTTATGCTGGGTACTAATAGTTAAAAGTATTTGAATAACTAATTAACTAATACTAGTTAAAAGTAATATTTAGTGAGAATTTACTGTATGCTAGACACTGTTGGAAGCATTTGTTTGATCTTCATAGCAATCCTGTGGCAGAGGTACTATCATTACCCTCATTTGATCAATAAGGAGACAGACGGGGTAATGCTTAGTAGCCGGGCCATGGCAGGCAGAGCAACCACTTCTGAGAACAGCAGATACTGAGTATACACCAGATAGCAAGTAAGAATTTTTGCCCTTTGCATCCATGATGTTGAGTTTTCATGCTAACAATTTGAACTAAGTATTAGGCATTATCTTTTTTTTTTTAAGATTTTTTTTTTTTTTTTTTTAATTTGAGACAGAGAGAGAACAAGCAGTGGTGAAGTGCAGAGAGAGAGAGAGAAAGAGGGAGGGAGAAGCAGATTTCCCACTGAGCAAGAAGCTGGATGCCTGCAGGGCTCGATCCCGGGACCCTGAGATCATGATCTGAGCCAAAGGTAGACGCTTAACCGACTGAGCCTCCCAGGCACCCCTAAACGTTATCTTTATGTTACTTTTCTTTCCTACGGGAGTATAATTATATCTCATAGCAAAATATAAGTGTGCTCATCTCTAGATTCCTTGAAAACAAGCATAAAGATTTATGCAAACATGAATTTATTAATTTAGCTTCAGACATGAATAAATGCCAGAATATCAGTAATTTACTAACACCATGAAGTATGCTTCTTTTCCTATAAGGTACATCAAGTACGTTTTACTCATCATCCTAGTAGAAATTAAAAATACATATTTATAACACTTTATTGCTTCCTTGTCATAAAACTTCAGTTCGGGACGCCTGGGTGGCTCAGTTGGTTAAGCGGCTGCCTTCAGCTCAGGTCATGATCCCAGTGTCCTGGGATGGAGTCCCACATCGGGCTCCTTGCTCAGCACGGAGCCTGCTTCTCCCTCTGCCTCTGCCTGCCTCTCTGTCTGCCTGTGCTCTCTCTCTCTCTCTCTCTCTCTCTAACAAATAAATAAAATAAAATCTTAAAAAAAAACACCAAACTTCAGTTCTGGGAAGAGTGGCCAACTGACTGATTAGGATTACTGAAATTTCATCCATTTTGATTCACTAATATGCCACAAAGCCTTTAAAAGAGGGAAATTGTATGCACACACATAATTCGATATGTATATCAAAAATAGTTCATCTTTTTCTATCCTTCAAAAAGCAAACAAAAAACTCTAGATAAATTCCAATAATCTATATAAGCTTTCTCTCAGTCCAAAAATAAAATATTTCCAGAGAATGAGGAGTGAGAGTTGAGGGGAAACAGCAGAAAATGAGGGAGATAAATTAGGCACGGCTTGATTTCTAATCATGGTGTAGAGGTCAGTGAGAACATGTAAATATAATAATCTTATTTAGAAAATTACCAAACCACTCTTACAGCTCATTTTATGAACTTGCAAGTATTTTTTTCTTTGTTGAAGCATGGGATATTTTGGCTAATCTAATAATCTAGTTTATGCTTGCCACAGATATTTATTAACTCAGTACAGCTGAGTTTCAGGGTTCCTAATTAGACATCTGGACACTTTACATGCAGGCTGAAAAGATTTTATTTTTAAAGGGAAGTGACTAAGTGTTATAAATACACATTTTAAATTTTTATTAAAATATCAGCAGGAATATTACTGGTATCCCCTATTGCAAATTAGAACTGTAGTAAATTGCTAGAATTCTGTAGTTTATTTGTCTGAAATTATATTAATACTTAAATGTTTGCTTAATCACAGTTCAAAGAATGAGACTTTTTCTTGTGATTCCCATGCTTATTTTTAAGGATTGAGAGATGATGCCTTTATATTTATTCTTTAAAAAGAAAAAAATACTAAAAGAGATTAAAACTTTGACATAATTTTTTTTTTAAGATTTTATTTATTTATTTGTTAGAGAGAGAGAGAGAGAGCAAGCACAGGCAGACATAGAGGCAGGCAGAGGCAGAGGGAGAAGCAGGCTCCGTGTTGAGCAAGGAGCCCGATGTGGGACTCGATCCCAGGATGCTGGGATCATGACCTGAGCCGAAGGCAGCTGCCCAACCAACTGAGCCACCCAGGCGTCCCTTTGACATAATTTTTGACTCAGGGGAAAATCCATGGCTCCCTCCACTGCTTAAGTTCTGTTTTTGCATGTTTGTTAAACATCTCCATACTTTAGTTACTTTATTTTCCCATCAGAGAGAACTAGGTATCAGGGTACAAAACATATAAAATGTTGCTTTGACAGTTTTCGACTTCCTCTGTTCTCTGGAAAAACCCTAAAGCCAGATTAAGTTTTATTTCCTATCACTAGGAATATCCTCCAGTAGTTTCTAGGTACTTCCTAAAACAAATTATGTATTCATGAGGAAATGCGTATGCAGGAAATGTGTATGCAGGGGCGCCTGGGTGGCTCAGTGGGTTAAGCCTGCCTTCGGCTCAGGTCATGATCTCAGGGTCCTGGGATCGAGCCCCACATTGGGCTCTCTGCTGGGCAGGGAGCCTGCTTCCCTCTCTCTCTCTGCCTGCCTCTCTGCCTACTTGTGATCTATCCCTGTCAAATAAATAAGTAAAATCTTAAAAAAAAAAAAAAAAAAGAAGGAGGCATTTCTGAGGATGCATCTCAACAAGGGCTTTCATTAAAATTAGAAAGAAGGTTGGTACCCTAATGTGGCAAGGTGTGGGGAACGCTGGCATTTTCTTGGTTGGGAATAGACACTGTTTACAGACCTTCTAGAATGCACGTGAGTGAGGTGCAGCTCTTAAGGAAACAAAGGAACATTTGTAGAAGGATGTATATAGAAGGATGCTCAACACAATGCTTTTTATAGCAACCAAAAATTCAAAATAACCCAGTGCTCATCAATAGGGGATTGATTAAATAAGTTATACCAACTTCTACAACAGAATACTGTAGAACAATTCAAGAGGAAGAAATTTACTCACATGGAGAATGTTCATGGTGTATACCGAAAAGTAGAGTGCAAACGTTGATGCCTTTGTAGAAAGAAATATGAATCTACAATCGTGTGCGTGGATGGATAGAAATAATCAAGAAGGCCACATACTGAAATTCTAGCCATAGTTCTCTTTAGATAGGATCGTAGACTATTTTATTTTCTTATCTATTGTGCTTTCTGAATATACATACACATACCCCCAGGGAAGTAAATTAAGCTATTTTCATTTTACATACACACATGCACACACTACAATGAAATGAGCTCCTGAAGGTAATGAGCAGGCCCTGATTATCTAGCTCTCCAACTAATAGCTTTAATTTCCAGTTTAATAAATATATTTTTTTAAGATTTTATTTATTTGACAGACAGAGATCACAAGCAGGCAGAGAGACAGGCAGAGAGAGAGGAGGAAGCAGGCTCCCTGCTGAGCAGAGAGCCCGATGTGGGGCTCGATCCCAGGACCCTGGGATCATGACCTGAGCCGAAGGCAGAGGCTTTAACCCACTGAGCCACCCAGGCGCCCCAGTTTCCAATTTAATAAATATTTTTGAGGAACTGTATGTGTAAGGCTCTGTACTCTTGATCCTTCATCTCCTCACCAATAGCCTCCCTTTTGCTCCCATTCCTTCCCCTCCTCCTCTCCTCTCCTCCCCTTCTGTCTCTCTCCTTTTCCTCCCTCGTTGCCTTTGACTTCTTCCCCTTGCTTGTTTTATACCCACTGATCCTGGCTCTCTTCGAAGAAAAACATGCAACTTTCTCCCCCACAACACCACCCTTCAAGAGATCAGTCTACACTCAAGCTTCCCTCTCCTTTCTACTCTTCTTTTCAATGCCAGTCGCTCTCCAGACTTCTTCTACCTGGGTTTTGCCCTTACCTCCCAAAGTTTCTCCCAGAGCGCTTATCAGTTTGTAACTCTGCATTAATTAATACAATCTTTTGATTACTGTCTCTTCTTGTCTAAATCAAAAGCTACATGAAAACAGCACCTCCTCCTGTTTTGATCACGATTCCATCCCTGGTACCTGTCACATAACATTTATTTAATATATACTTAAGTAAACAGTCCTAAGAGATAAGTACTGTTAGTATCCCTATTTTCCACAATGCAGCTGAAGACAGGTGGTATTAAAAGTATACAGATTTGAGTTGTTTATGGAAGGTGCTGTTTGGGTGAATAACGTGACTTAGATGTCCCAGGTTCGCTCATTGTCAGGCAGCAGCAAGACAGACTTCGGAGAAAGGGAACCGGGAGGTCCGGTTTGTTGAAGTACCCCTGCGGCAAGAAAGGGGCGAACACGCTTTGGGCTGGAGTCCGCGGGAGATAACATGCCCCAAAGACAAAGTGTCCCTTCTACATAACCTGGTGTGACGGGCAGTACATGGTCTTCAGGCTCAGAGAGGCCCAGGGCTGCGTCCCAGTAGGACCTCTTAGGCGGTGAGCAACCTTGAGAAAGTGACCTAATCCTTCTGAGCTTCCTCATCGCAAGTAGAAGCAACGGATCTTTCATGAGCTTCCTGTAAAACTGAAATTATGTGGCAGCACAAACCCAGCAATTCCATTCTGAGGTATTTCTACAAGAGAAATGAAAATATTAGGTCCAAAAAGCCCCTTTTATAAAGTTTATAGTAGTTTTACGAATAATAGCTAAAAACTAGAAGCCGCCTTGTCTGTTAATAAAAAAAATGAAAAACCACACTGGGCTACATTCATCCAATGGAGTACGTTTCAACAATAGAAAGGAACGAAGTATGCAATGTGGATAATGTCATCAACACGTGAGCTTGAAAAGCAGACACGAAAAGAACAAATGCTGTGTGATTCTCTTTATTTGAAGTTCTATATTATGCAAAACCACTTTGTGTGAACTAAAGGTCAGTATGTAAATGATAGAGGGATACATATATATATATATATATATATATATATATATATATCTCAAAACTCAGCAAATGTTCACTGAAGATTTTTTCATTTCATGGTATGTAAGTTCTCCCATAGAAGAAAATAAAACTGTAAGCACATACTGAGCTATCGATGTGCACGCTGGTATAGTGAGGGGTACGGTGTGCTTAGAAGCAGTAACTTTAGAACTACCCAGAACTAGGTACAGCTTACTTAGCTGATCGCATTTTTTTAAAGGGAGATTGATGGAAGTATCAATGGCTAAATAGATACGTAATAGAACAACTGTGGTGAAAAGCTCGTGGTAGAATCCAGTGTTGGGTATATGGGTGGTCGTGGTAAAATACTTTGAATTTCTCTCTCTATATGAAAGTTTTCATAATAGTGTATTAGGGGGAAAAAAAGCAAATGAGAGCAGCTGGATACAGGAATCCTTCACTGACTAAACTGAAGTCTTCCCTGTTGTGTCTAAAGAAAATTCTCCCACGAAAGCCACACAAAATGTTCCTGTTGTTAGAACCAATCCTAGGGACGCCCCGGTGGCCCAGTGGGTTAAGCCTCTGCCTTCGGCTCGGGTCATGATCTCAGGGTCCTGGGATCGAGCCCCGCACCGGGCTCTCTGCTCAACGGGGAGCCAGCTTCCCCCACCCCCTGCCTGCCTCTCTGCCTACTTGTGATCTCTCTTTCTCTCTCTGTGTGTCAAATAAATAAATAAAATCTTAAAAATGAAAGAAAGAACCAGTTCTCAACCCTCTGAGCCAGTCTGCACCGCTGCACACTCCTCTCTCTCTGGGGCGCTTTGCCTTTGTGCTCCCCTTTTTACCTCTGTGTTGTCCTCCTCCTCCTCCCTAAACAGAGTCGCTGCTCTTTCCTGCTCTGTGATCTCTCCCTTGACAATTCCATTCAGCCCCTGGGCCTCCACAGGACAGACTCCAGCAACAAGCACATCTGCTTCCAGCACTGTCTTCGTTCAAGAATGAGCCTTGTGCCTTCTGAACTGTCTTCTGGTCACTTCATTTTGGGTTTCCTGGACTCTCCTGCTTGGACCTCATCATGTTCCACTTGAGTCACATCATGGTCACCCTCCCCGTCACGCCGGCCCCCTCATGCCACTCAGGCTGCCCAGCTGGTGAGCAGGCAAACCGCCGAAGTCTCTCAGGTGCCCATCCCCCGGGTCCACGCCCTCCAAGTCCAGCCGAATTTGTTACTGTTACTTTCCCATAACAAGTCTGCTGAGACAGCCTCCCAACTGGCCTCTGCGTCCTGCTTCTGGTTTTCTCTCTCCTGACATTTCTCTTCTTAAGAAAGTCCAAGTACAATACTGTAACCCTTCAGCTCACACGTTTCTAACGGTTTCTTGTTGCTTGGAAAGTCAAGTTCAAGCTCCTTGGCCAGGCTTTCAAGGTTGCAAGTGGCCTAAACTAGGTATTATAACTCCATTTCCCAGGACTTCCATAGCCTCTCAATCCAGCTTCCCACAACATGAAACAGTTTTTTCCCCGATCCCGGTCCAAGACTCCTTCTCTCCCACTTAGACCTGACTGAATGTCTCACGAAGTGCTCCCTGATATTTCCTAATGGGAAGAAGGTCTTTCACCTCTGGACACGTGCAGTGCTTCAGTTGATGTTCTTGGAGCAAGCTGGGCCATTTCTCTCCAATGTTATTATTAGCCAAGTGTTAACCCATGGTTCCTAGTCAATGCTAGCTCCTCGAAAAGAGTATCTTTGGTTCACTTCTGTCTCCTCTACAGCACTGTGCAGAGAGTTTTGCACATGGTGGAAACTAAACAAACAGTTGTTTATCTAACTTATGAAAACTATATGGGAGAGAAAGTATGGTAAATAGAAACATGGATATTTAGAAACAGGTCATCTTTAGCATTTCTTTTTTTTCCCATTTTATTTTATTTTATTTTCAGTGTTCCAAAATTCATTGATTATGTACCACACCCAGTGCTCCATGCAATACGTGCCCTCCTTAATACCCATCACCAGGCTCACCCAACCCCCCCCGCCAACCCTCAGTTTGTTCCTCAGAGACCACAGTCTCTCATGGTTTATCTCCCCGTCCGGTTCCCCTCATCTCAATGAGGGAAAGCTCTTTCCTTCTCCCAGTGTCCTCCATGTTATTCCTTATGCTCCACAAATAAGAGAAACCATATGATAATTGACTCTCTCTGCTTGACTTATATCACTCAGCATAATCTCCTCCAGTCCCGTCCATGTTGATATAAAAGTTGGGTATTCATCCTTTCTGATGGAGGCTTAATACTCCACTGTATATATGGACCATATCTTCTTTATCCATTCATCTGTTGAAGGGTATCTTGGCTCTTTCCACAGTTTGGTTACTGTGGCCATTGCTGCTATGAACATCGGGGCACAGATGGCCCTTCTTTTCTTTACATCTGTATCTTTGGGGTAAATACCCAGTAGTGCAATTGCAGGGTCATAGGGTAGCTCTATTTTTAATTTCTTAAGGGATCTCCACACTCTTTTCCAAAGTGAATGCACCAACTTGCATTCCCACCAATTATAGAGTATAAGAGGGTTCCCCTTTCTCCACAACCTCTCCAACACTTGTTGTTGACTGTCTTGTTCATTTTGGCCATTCTAACTGGTGTAAGGTGGTATCTCAATGTGGTTTTGATTTGAATCTCCCTGATGGCTAGTGATGATGAACATTTTTTCATGTGTCTGTTAGCCATTTGTATGTCTTCTTTGGAGAAGTGTCTGTTCATGTCTTCTGCCCATTTTTTGACGTGATTATCTGTTTTGTGTGTGTTGAGTTTGAGGAGTTCTTTTTAGATCTTGGATATCAGCCCTTTGTCTGTAGTGTCATTTGCAAATATCTTCTCCTATTCCATGGGTTGCCTCTTTGTTTTGTTGACTGTTTCCTTTGCTGTGCAGAAACTTTTGATCTTGATGAAGTCTCAAAAGTTACTATAGAATTTTTTTCATGTGTAAGTTATTGCTCAACCACTTTTTTTGTTTGTTGCAATTCTCACACCCATCAGATTTAAAAACCATTGGTGACAGATTCTTTTTTTGCATGGATCCTAGAGTACAGTGGTCTCTCTCAGAAGCCAGATGAAAGCATAACATCAAGAAACATGCATCACTATATTGGTGATATGTATGATAGGTATTTTCACTGGTTCTCCCCAAACACTCAGTGCTTAGTAGAAAGTTGAGTGTCATTTGAGTGTTTTAGCCAGAATAGTGCTTTTTCAATTCAAGCCATATTAGGAAACTAGCATAAGCTCATGTTCTCTTGTTACATTCTCTTTTAATCTGATATTCATAAGTAAGTTCATATTACAAAGACAGTCTAGTATAAATCTGATACTCACAAATGCAAATAATAATTACTGGTTCAATAGGGCCAGGTTTGAGAGGAAATTCGGCATTTATTGCAAACAAAGTATTAGAGACGTTTAGAGCTAAACGTGATCATGGGGTACTTTAAATCAACATTTTCATGTTAGAAAATGGAAATCTAAAGAATGTAAAGTCATTGGCTAAGGTTAATTAAAGGGTTGATGGGGGGGCACTCATGATTCCCCATCAAGTGCTCCTCACTTCTCTATATCATGTATTTCAAGAGAATTTGAAGTAAAAGAGTTGCCTAGAAATGATTTTTCCCTATCTCTCCTTTAACTACATAATCATCGTCTTCTTCATCACCATTGCTATTGCCATCATCATTGCATTTTACAATGTGCCAAGCACTGGGATACATAATTTAGAAATACTATCACCTCGTGAGGTTGTATGAAGCTGTAATGAGTCTCTTACCACCACCTTCTGAGATATCATTAATTCCATTTCATAGATGAGGAAACTAAGCTCACAGCACAGGGAACAAGTAACTCAAGAAACCCTGCCTCAATGAATTCACAACTGAATGCAGGAGAAAGTCATTGGAAAGGTAATTCTACCTCTCTCTCATAGCTTGATCAAGTAGTTTCTAGTGTCCCTTTGCTCACCACAATCAAAGTCTGATTACAGTTTTGCAGTTACAATGGTGTAATGTGGGAAAGGACAGAAAAGGTAGAGGTCTTTCTTTCTACCATTCATGTTTCTTCTTCTTGTTTCTCATTCCAGGGGTCCCATATGTACTCTTCATTCCAGTTTCCCTTGTATCTTAGAGCTATTTGCAACAGAGATTTATTCCTTCTTTCTTGGTATTTGTTATTCTGTCCTTACCATATACAAACTGTGACCTGTCACAACTTGGCAATTACAGGAAACACGTTTGTCATGAAAGCAGGAGTTAATGCGGGTGGAATGATGGATGGCACAACGTTGCTTTCAAAAGAGAATTGGAGAGGGCAGAAAGTCATCAGTGTTCTGGGGCCATCAGTATCAGGCTGAGTATCTGGTAGCTGGAGGGCAATTTGTTTCTTTTATGCTGACTCAATTTTCAGGAATACCGTTTCAGCCTTCCCTTTCCTTGATGCTGAAGTGAACACAATGGTATTTCCCCAGTGCCTTGTTGGCAGAGATCTGGATTGGCTTCTTTCATTTATTCCTGCAGCCTCCTAGCATGGACACGAACTCAACTGGCATGGGATTCCATTCCGTGTGGACTGTTGCCATCACAAATGACACTCGTAACAGGTTTCAAAATCTGTCCCATGACTTTCTAATCATTTGAAACAAAACCTGTTTTCCCAGCACTACTGTCCTGGCCTTGGCACCCTCTTCTCTTTTATTTTTTGTTAACAAGCAGTAGGAAGGGCAGGGGCAGCCTCGATGGTGGCACGTCTGGTCACTGTGTTAACAACTCATTTATTAGGTGCCTGAGTTGGACACATTACTTGATTTTTCAAAATCTCCATTTCTCTTGTAAAATAGGTGTAAAAATAGTGTCCACCTCGTGGGTAAGGATTAAATTAGATGATATAGTGCTGCGCACCATGCATGTCACATAGTCAGTGTTTCATAAATATTAGTAAATGTTATTATTATTCACCACCCAATAGACAGCTGGAAATGGAAGCAGGAGACAGAGCAGAAGAAAAGCCTAGGCGTAGATTGGAAGCAGAGCAAGCCAAGGACAACAGTGGACAACAGACTGTTCTCTCTCCACATTTCTTGAAAACCCTGGTGCTGAAATGTCTACAGATCTTAAGTTTATAAATAAAGCTTTACTTCTCCATAATTCACATTCAAAATGTAGGCGCTGACAGAGAAGAAGAAAGTCATCTTTTTATCTGCTTTTCTACTACGGACAAATGAGAACTGGGGTGGGAGAGACAGGTGGACCCCTCCATCCGGCACCAAGACTACTCTTTATAAACAGTGTCTTTAGAAAGGGCTAGCATTTCTCCTCTCCTTCAGGCTAGGAAATGACCCTTCCCAACCTGCCGTGTGAGCAGAGAAGACTGGAAGTGAGTTTGACCTTCAAAAGGGGCGGGGATAACTACCTCAGGTCTGTAAAACCCTGATTTCTTGACTAGCTGTGTGTTTGAAAGTAGGTGGGAGGGTGGAGATGGAAAGAAGAAGGCAGCTCACTGCCTGTCCTGCCACCCATCACTGTGTCTCCAAAGATCCCGACACCTACATTTTACCCAGCCTGCTAGGCATGAGCACTAATTCATTGACTAATGTGTTCAACAAGTATCAGGTGATTATGGTTTATGTGCAAAACACTTAGGATATGGTAATGAACAAAACAGACAAAAGTCTCCACCTGAGAAATGTGGTAGATAAGATCAGAGATTTAATGTGGGTGTGGGGTGTGTGGTGTGGTGAGTAGGGAGACTGGACCTATAGGTCATTGCATGGACTTTGGACCTTACATTGGATGACATGAGAAAGTGTTGGAAGGTTTCTGAACACAGGACTGCCATCATCCAACTTACATTTAACAGGGTAATTCTGACTACTGTGAGAACTTAGCCTAAGGAGACACAAGGGCAGAAGCAAGGAGAGGGTTACGGAACCCTCTGAAATCACGAGGTTACTGAAATCATCTTAACAGGCCATGATGAAACCTGGGGCCAGGGTTGACAGCTGAGGGGCCATATTTTGGGTGTCATCATTATAGAAATGGCATTTGAAGCCTGGAGACAGGATGAGCTCACTTGGGGAGAGAGTTCAGCCAATAACTGAAGGTGGGCGCTCCAACATTTAGAGGACCCGGACATGAGGATGACACAGTGAAAGACACAGAGAAGGATCCCTGTGAAGGCAGAAGCAGGCAGATTCCCACTGAGGATGCATGTCAAACACTGCGGCTAAATCCAGTAAGATAAGAGCCGAGACGTAACCCATGGTGTCAGCAGCTGGGGGTCATCTGAGCCTTGGTAAAGTGGTTCTAGCACAGTGGCAGGAGGAGAAAACGGGAGTGTGGACAGTGACTTGGGAGACCGGGAGGGAGAATGGAGTAGAGAAGTACAATATGCCTACTGCACAGCCTTAAGGATCCACTTGAGTTGGCGGCAGTGACTGTAAAGGTGACAACTCAGTGGTTTGTGTCTTGGTCCCGTCAGACGTAGCTGCATGGATGCTGGTGGAAAGGAGGCAGACGGCTGGATGTAAATATGGGGCAGTTTTATCAAGCAAGTGCCATGAAGTAAGAGGCAAGGAGAGCATCTGGGAGAGACTCATTACAACAACTGAGCATAGAATTTAAGCTGAGGATGAAAGATGGAGAGGAGTGAGAATAGGTAGACATTCACAGGATCAGTAAACTAAAGGCACAGTGACGTTAAAGGGCGGTTGACTCGGGTACTCCTATGAAAGAATGGGAATGTAGTGTGGGTCAGAGTCTGGGGTGTTTGCGAGGGAGACTAGAGAGGATTGTAGTGAGGACGAAGAGGTCTACAGCGTGACACAACAGGCCGGTGTGGCTGTAGAAGCTCAGCATTTGTGCTAAAGATGAAAATTTCTATTAAAAGTTTATGAGACAGGGGGCGCCTGAGTGGCTCAGTGGGTTAAAGCCGCTGCCTTCGGCTCAGGTCATGATCCCAGGGTCCTGGGATCGAGCCCCGCATCGGGCTCTCTGTTCGGCCGGGAGCCTGCTTCTCTTCCTCTCTCTCTCTGCCTGTCTCTCTGCCTGCTTGTGATCTCCGTCAAATAAATAAATAAAATCTTTAAAAAAAAAAAAGTTTATGAGACAGGTACAGTATCCTCGTAATTGTCATTGGCCCTCTTAATACTTGGGTTTAATTGTCTTGTTTCCATTGTCCCCATTCCAGCTGAATGATCCATGGTAGCCTAAGAGTACAATTATCAGACTTCCTGAAATCCACTTTTAAGGTATAGAGCACATAGGAAAATTCTGGGGGGTGCTCTACCTGGCAGCCACTTTAATACGGCCTCATTCAAGCTATGTAGTCCGCGTACTCTGCATTCCATAAATGGCAGTCATGGGCACTGTGCTGTGCTTAACACTGTCACTCATGGACACACACAGCCTTCCCTGAACTAACACAAAACCATCAAAATCAGAAATTTGGCTCTTCTCTGCTTGTGAATTTCCATAGCTTTACATTCTAGAACCACTTAGATAAAAATCCCAGTGTTTTTTTTTTTCTTAAACAAAGAATGGCAGAATTAAGAGTTACGCAGAATGTCAGAATGTACATGAAGTGGTATGGCTTCAATGATTAGCTCTCGGGTCAACCTGCTGGAAGTAAGCTAGGTCAGACGATTTGGGCAAATGCTGCGTTTAAGTGCACTTGAGGTATATAGGCATGGGTGGCAAAAACTAAAATCAGTGAGCACAGGCTTCCCAGGCACAGAGTAAGATGCCCAGCAGAGAGACAGACCTGGCTCCCAGGGCAGCTCCTGGACTCATCTCCAGAAATCAAACCCTGGCCACCTGCCCATGCACCGGGGCCACTGCCCTGGGAAGGTCTGGCAAGGATCTGGAAGGGATTATTGCCTCTTATAGCTGCGAGGAAATTGGACTCTGCTGGGCAATTACAGTGTGTCAGACTGTGGAACCATTAAAAATGTCAGATGTCGGGATTTGGTTCGGAGGGGAACAGTGCATCAGGTGAAATAGAGATAAGGACTTACGGACAGTAAAGAAGACACTTCCGGAAACCAAGCCTGGGCTCTGACTGTCTTCTGAGGGGTGGGGCTCAGGCTTTCTTTTCTCTTGTCCCGTGTTTGGGGTTCGAGCATTGTGCCAGGAAAAGTCAAGGCTGGGAGGATGGCAGCCTGTTGACTTGGGGACAGGGAAAGTGAAACAGGAAACTCCCCTGCCTACCGTGGGCTCAGCGCCTCCTGCGCACTGTTCCGCGCAGGCATCACAACAGCCCGTGCGAGTGGTGGTAATATTGTGCCTGTTCCATGGCTGAGGAGACTGAGGTTCAAAAATAAAAGTAACCTGCCCGAGACGACCGGCCGCTTCAGTGGCAGAGCACAGCTTTGACCCTCCCGACTGGCTGCGCAGTTCCCGTCTGTCACAAGCTTACTTTGACTCCCCACCGTGACCACCTGCTAAGAGCTTGTCATGGGCCAAGCAGTGTGTCAGGCTGGTGCTACCCAGCTCAGGCTCCTCAACTCACAGAGAAGGAGCAGAGGTTCAAAGAGACGGCACGCCTTAGCTCCCATGGCTGCACACCTAGGGCTCAGCACTAGAATACCCTGTTTGTCTCGAGTCCTCACGTCCTCGGGGTGACAGGCAGGAGGAAAGAGGAGCCTGTCCCCTGGCCTTCTTTATAGTTAACACATCATTTCCACATTTGCCGCTCAAATAACTCCTGCAGGCATGTATAATACTATTTCCATTTTTTTTTTCATATTAAAAAAACAAGTTCAGAAAGGCTAAGTGGCTTTCCCTGTAATAATGAACTAGTAAGACATGGCGAAGGGCCACGTCTTTGGTCTTTGGCCTATAAATTGAATTTAGCCATTCATTCAACATCGGTTGAACTCTTCCCATGGGTCAGACTTTGTACTAAGAACTGGGATGATGAGGCACAGTGCTGGCTCTCAAGGAGCTCGCAGTCTAATAGGGCATGCAGCCAAACAACAAAAACCCCAGACAGTGTCAGTGGGAAGTAATCAACACTCATTCTTGGTTAACACGGTCCCAGCATTCTGATGGGAAAGTGAACTGAAGTCTCACTTGGCAGAACTATTAAGGTACCGACAGTGGGAACCCCTTGTTGCTCTCCAGCCTTTGTGGACTGCAGGGATTTTGTGTACGTGTGAAAAGTAAAGTGTAGCCAGGTTCCTACTGAAGCAAAGAGGGAATTAATTACTGGATGGATGGATAATTCTTTCAGGGTTTCATTACCCCAAATGCCTTTACATGTTCATGATCAAGGCGCCATGCTTCTCTACTTCTGCCTCTCAGAAAAGGCTGTGAGGCCAGAGAAGGAAGCTTGTCTTCTTGATGGGATAAGAAAAGAAATAATTTGGGATTGTGAAAGAATGGTAAAGAGGGGAAGGACACAGCCTCGCGTGGGCTCTAATAACAAAAGAAAAGGCTCTGATGGGAAAAAACCAAAGTAATATTTCCATAAAAACTCCTTTTGGAAGACAGCCACACACACCAGGTCAACTCCAGCCTTGGAGGCCAGCCTCCGTGACTATTTTGGGATTTCCAAGAGGGAGGAAGCACACGAAGAAGAGGAAGCCAAGAGTTTCATCAGCAAAGACTTCATCTTGACTTGTTTTGCAGGGGAAACAAAGGTGGGGAGGCCCTGTGCGCTCCCTCAGGGATCTGTCAAATATTCAAAAATATTAATTTTGGAACAACAGTGCCTATGATTTTGAAAACAAGATAACTAAGCCAGAGATATAGTTGATTGGATTGGCAAAAAGTCTCTCTGAGCCCCCTGAGGACGCCCATTCCAAGTCTCCACAGGCCTTCAGTAGAAAATCAAAACGACACAATGTAGAGCCAGATGAACTACAGCCTCGGGGTACCTCCAAATACCTAACACAAACCATAATTTAGCATGTTGAGGGATCCCAGAATTTTTATAATTACAAAAGAAATCAAAGCTTTATCTGACTATCTATAAACTTTTTTTTGCTACAAGTCCAGGGACTATGTTCTCACCCTTGCAGCTGGCCTTTCCAGAATTAGGGATGACTCCACATTACAATATCCCTACCATTTGTGTGTGCACTTGGATGCCCTATTTCCCTATTGCAAATGGCAGGTTTACTCCTGCTGCCCAGGAGCCCCTCAGAATCACCAGCACTGGCTTTGCCTGCTTTCCTGTGTCGGCACAGTTCAAAGCTTGCCTGCACAACTCTGGAACTTCTGCCTCAGTAGGGGCTCATTTGAATGTATACATGTGTAGACAACAATAGTGGCTTGATGTGTTCATTCTCCAAAAATTGGTCATATTTTTAACTCTAGATTCAGCGCATCTACTCAAAAGAGTGACTACCAGGTGGTGGAACTTTGAGGAACCAGCTGATTGGAGAGGGTGTCTTAAAGCAGAAGGTGAGTCCCTTATCTCTTTATATTATAACACAGAGACGGTTACTTGATCTGCTTCTGGGTAAATTCAACTCTACTTCCATGAATACACTTAAGAAAATATTTTGGTCACACATAAGAAGATTTATAAACTTGTGGAATCTCATTACACAGGAAGAAAAAAATCTGTTTGTGTCTTGATATATTTTCTTCCAGCCCTGGATGCTAGGACTCAATATTGTAAAAAAAAAAAAAGTCAAATTTGCACAAATTATTGTGTAAATTCGAAGGATACCTGGATAGATGCATGATAAAGCAAGAAGGCAAAATGTTAATGGCTATCAAAGTGATAGGTGTGAATGTATTCACTGTAAACATTTTTTCAACTTTTTCATATGTTTAACATTTTTATAATAAAATATTGGGGGAAGTATAATATTGTTGTGATGACAATTACAGAAAAATATTTGTCCCTCAACTCTTGCTTTAGGATGAACTTTTACAATTGGAATTACTGAGTTGAAAGTATGAGGATTTCTAGGTTCTTTATACTCATATGAGCATACTTCTCCAAACATTGGTCCCAAGTTGTACTCTCACTGTAGGTTATCTAGACCATTGAGATAGCATGTTAAAAAAAACTATGAACTTAAAAAAAAAAAAACTATGAACTTTAATGAGTTATAATCTATATAAGTGAAATTCATAGATCTCATATGTATAGCTCCATAAGTTTGTATAAATGCATACACCTGTGTAGCCAACACCACTGACAAGATCTAGAACATCTCTATCACCCCAGAGAATTCCTTCTTGCTCCTTGCCAGCTAACCCTGCCAGCCCAACCCCAGGCAATCACTGTGTTGACTTTCCTGCAGGATTAGACTTCTCTTTTTATAGTTTCTTATAAATTGAGTGGTAGAATCCATATTCTTCTGGGTCTGTCTTCTTTGCTCCGCACGTTTTAAAGATTCATTCATGGTGTTACAGCAGTTTCTTCCTTTTTATTATTGAGCTGCATTTCATTGGGCAGGCAGGTATGATCTTTATTAATTGTCTTGTTAATGAACACGAGGATAGCATTTTATTTTATTTTTTTAAAGATTGTATTTATTTATTTGTCAGAGAGAGTGAGCACAGGCAGAGGCAGAGGGAGAAGCAGGCTCCCCACTGAGCAAGGAGCCCGATGCGGGACTTGATCCCAGGATGCTGGGATCATGACCTGAGCCGAAGGCAGCTGCTTAACAAACTGAGCCACCCAGGCATCCCAAGGATAGCATTTTAAATTAAAAAGATACAATTCAGTATATTTTTATACCATTCGTATGTGAGAGTAAATTGTGTGCATTTGGCCAAGGTCTTTTGAAGTCAATGTCTGTGCCCAAATAAAAAAATAATGTGTACCTACAGGAGGGCAAACCTGCAGGCCACCTGGAGGCTGGACCTATTTGCAACACAGAAACTGTCTTCATCCCTACTGCGTGTCTCTTAAAAATATGTGAGTGATGGCTGAGACTCAGTGTTCTGTGGCCAATTTCTACGTTCTTTCTGTGGCGTATTATTTCAAGCGGTATATGAGAATTTCCTGTGAGAAAAAGTTCACTTTATCTTCTCTCTAAATATCTCACTACAACTTAATTAATTGGCAATGAACTCTATTTTTAATTCTCATGGAATTAGGTTTCTATAAGCAATGAAAGGCATCCAGTCAAAAATCCCAGGGTAGTATTTCAGAATTTTAGGACAGGAAGGGAGACACTTGCAGTCACCGAGCTCAAATTCCTTATTGTTCAAGTAAAGAAAGTGAGGTCCAGATGGATTGGGAGCTTTGTCAAAGGTCTCACAGCTGGTTGTACCAGTTGTGGGGCCAGAACTTTGGCCTCCTGGGGAAGTGCATCTGCCATTGTACCACACCACCTTGCCTTTCTGTGGGCTGAGGCCACGGTGCCTTGTATAACTCAGGGCCTCTGAATCATGAGTGGTTTTCTGGGGCCCCAGGAATCATCAAGGCCAAAGCGGGAATGTGTTCCCTCTTCCCTGATTGTGCACTTACCTCCCAGCTCTTACACTACAAAGATCCAAGCTTCCCTGTTCTTTGCTGTATGTGGATGTCTCAGAATTGGGCCAACCCATGAGTCTAGCCTTATGCTTAAGTAGCAGACCAAGAATGTGCCAAGTTCAACACCCATTGAGCTTAAGAATTTTGAATTTTTTTTTGGAAAATTTTATGCTTTTATACCTGCAGTTATTCAGAACGCCCACACATTCAGAATTAGAATGCCCTTGAATTCAGCAAAGACAACAGCAACAAGAGGTTTTTATTAAATATCCAGCTCATAGCAACAAATTCAGACTTAGAGACATTGTTAGAAATAAATAATTTCCCAAGTGAACAAAGGAGGGAGAGAGCTGGCAGCAGGCAAAGGCTGGTTTCTATATTAGACACCCATAAAGCAGGATAGTCAATGACAGTGTTCACATGAAGCTTTGGTGCAGCCACAAGCTATTAGGTGACACAAGCTTACTGCTAGTGGAAAAGTCCTGGGTGCAAGTCTGCATTGGCATAATGAGACACCACGGTGTCCCTGGCTTTGTGTTTTGCAATATTCTTGGGTAAGGGCTTAGCAACACCTCTTTGAGGGTAGAATAGGGGAATGTGATTCCAACTCATGGTGAGCTATCTGGTAGATTCCTAAGTAGCATAATAATCCCCCACTTGTTCAGGGAAGTACCCAGAAGCCATGACGCTCTATGTAGAGGAAGTATCATGGAACACGGATATATGAAATAGATCATATACACATGAACATTTTCTACTAGCAGGAAAGACGTGCTGTTATGTGTGAAGCGACGTGCAGTTATGGCCCCGGTACACTATGCACGGACAAGCAGGGTGTTCTGCTCGGCACCTCTGGTTGTCGACAAGTTCTTTCTGTTTTTCCAAGTGAGCAAAAACTCAAGGCAAATAAAACAAGAACTGTTCACTCTTTCACTTTCCCAGTGAAATATGAGAAAAGAGCCACTGCTTTAGGAGCTGAACACTTTCGCCCAATACTCCGTTGAGACCCAGTTTGAGAACTACTATTTTAGAAGAAAATAGCCTCCCGGAAGGGCCCTGATTCTCCTCTCTCCTCCTTCATTATCCATCCACTTCAGGCACGTAACACCCTAAGGCTCTTTCTATCACCCCCTTTTAAAAAAAAGATGATTTTTATTCAATAAATTCCTTTGTGATGAGATATAAATTATCATTAGGGCACAATGTTTTGTTTTGTTCTGTTTTCATCATATCCAAGGAGATTTACTTGTGTCTAAATAAGAACACATATTCTTAAGTCAAAGGAATGAAGCCCTCATTGTGGGTATCAGTGAACAAGGTGAGGAGCTCGGATGGCAGCCAGTGAGGACCAGGACCAGGACCAGAAGAGACACTGTCACAGGGGCGAAGGCAACACTGGACGTGCCAACAAGAAACAGCGAGCGCTGGAGGATGTAAAGCTACATAAGGAGAAGAAGCTGTAGGAAAAGTTATTCCGTCTTAGGGTGGCCTAAAGCATGTGCTCCTGCATTCGGGCGAGGTCCTGATTCACGAAGGTTTGTCCAAGTAGAGATATCCGCGGAGCTACACGCTTTCCACTTGAAACTGGAGTCTCGCTGCCCGCTTCTCTGTGTTCAGACACTTCTGCTTGGGCTGGCTATTCTTTGGATTAGTATTATTTTTTTTTTAACTTGTCATTTTGAACTTATTTTAAATTCATGAAAAATTCACAAAATAGTATAAGACTTTTGGAATACTCTTGACACAGTTTTCCCAAATATTACATTTATATAACCACAGTACAACTATCAAAACAAGGACAAAAAACAGCAACAACAGCCACGAAAACGATCCTGAAACAGTGCTACTACTGAAGCCATAGAGAAAGATCTCACCCCCTAATGTCCCGTTTTCAGTCCAGGATTTGCGCAGTTGTCACGTCTCCTTAGCCTCATCCAGTCTGGGACTGTTCCTCAGTCTGTCTTTGTATCTCATGACCTTGAAACTTTCAATGAGTTCTTCCATTTGGTTTCTGTGATGCTTTCCTATGATTAAGTCAGGATGCTCATTTTCTAAAAAAATTAATTTTTTTTCAGTGTTCCAAAACTCACTATTTATGTACCACACCCAGTGCTCCATGCAGTCTGTGTCCTCCTCAATACCCACCCCCCAGGCTCACCCAAGCCCCCACCCTCCTCCCCTCCAAAACCCTCAGTTTGTTTTTCAGAGTCCATAGTCCTCTCATGGTTCGTCTCCCCCTCTGATTTCCCCCAATTCACTTTTCCTTTCCTTCTCCCGATGTCCTCTGTGTTATTCCTTGTGCTCCACAAGTAAGTGAAACCAAATGATAATTGACTCTCTCTGCTCGACTTATTTCACTCAGCATAATCTCCTCCAGTGCCGTCCATGTTGATACAAAAGTCGGGGATTCATCCTTTCTGATGGCTGTGTAATACTCCATTGTATATATGGACCACATCTTCTTTATAGGATACTCATTTTTGGCAAGGATTCCACAAAAGGGATTTTGCCTCCTTCTCAGTGCATCGTATCAGGAGATAGATTATGTTAGGAGTGCTTGGTTGGCTCAGTCAGTTAAGCGGCTGCCTTCAGCTCTGGTCATGATCTCCAGGTCTTGGGGTCGAGCCCCACATTGGGCTCCCTGCTCTGCAAGGAACCTGCTTCTCCCTCTCCCTCTGTCTGCTTCTCCCCCTACTTGTGCTCTCTCTCTGTCAAATAAATAAATAAAATATTTTTTAAAAATGGAGATGGATTATGCTGAAATGTCTCAGTGCTGCTGATGCCAACTTTGGTGTCATGATTAAGGTGGTGACTTCAAAGTTTCTATACTAACTCAGTGTTTTCCTCATTGAAATTAATAAGTCTTTTGTGGGGAGATACTTTGAGAAAATGCAAATCTCCTGTGACTCATTGTCCTTTTGTCTTCAGATTTTAATATTAGGATCATTTTTGCCTGCAACAATTATTACTGTAGTGCTTGACAAATGGTGGTTTCTGGACCCTGCTTCCTTGCTTTCTCTTTTTCCCTCTTTCTTTCTCCTTCTTTTCCCTTCTCTTCCCTTCTTTCTCTTCTTCCCTCCCCTCTCTCTCCTTCCATCCTTCTGTTCCCTCCTTCCCTCCTCTCCTTCCTTCCTTCCTTCCTTCCTTCCTTCCTTCCTTCCTTCCTTCC
>ML103707.1:0-71985 GCA_003697995.1 Taxidea taxus jeffersonii | reverse complement strand
TCCTTCCTTCCTTCCTTCCTTCCTTCCTTCCTTCCTTCCTTCCTTCCTTCCTCCTTTCTGTTTAAATTGTCTCTATTTAGCTTTCGGAGTTCTTTCACATTGGCTCCTATAACTTTTCAACGTACGTCTGCATGTTTGAGTTGTTCCTTAATTCCTGGTACCACAGAACATTCCAGGCTATTTCTGTATTTTCCTTGCCCCAGCCCTGGAATTAACCATTTTTTCAAGGAGCCCCGGTTCCTTTTATTTGACAGTAGTATTTAGAAACCAAAACCTGGTCCTAGTAATGCTCATTCTCCTGCCATTCCTTCTAGAGAGAGCAGACAACTAGGAAACACGTCTGTACATACACACACACATATGTACACATGTGCATGCCTGCTACTTCTCTCCATCCACCTATTAATAATCTATGACCTGTAAAAGGCCCCGAGTGTGCACTGATACCTCAGATTCTAAGTCAACACCACAGGCTTCTTTATCCAGACCTCTTTGTTCTCTCTTCTCTTTGTCTGACAGGGATAAATCTGGCTCTCATTATCTGCAGTGTGCTTTTCTACTTGCTCAATCCTAAAAAACAGAAAAGATAGTTTCAAAACTCCTAATGCACACTCCTGTGCAAAACAAGTTTATTAACTAGAGTAACGTGTGCTACATTTTGGGGGAGATTGAACTCTTGCAGTGCATAGTCCGATACCGTCTTCCAAAGCCACTTGGGCTTGTTGTCCTCTTCAACGTGCTCTGATTATTTGGTTATTCATTTTTACATAGTTATGTTCATCAGCTAGTATTTGTGTTATGTTTCGAGTTTACCTCCCACACCTCAGTTCATTTAGTTATTTATTTGGGGGGTATATAAAACAGTCCATGGTTCTAAAATCTGAATTAAACAAAATGATATACCCAGAGAAGTTTGGCTGATGGTTTGCAATTAATATTATGTATCAATTATTAGTTGGCGTGTGTGTCTCATTAGATATTGTTCCAGCCCCAGATGATGTTCGATATTTGGCTTCTCTGTCATCAACTCAGATAGTTTGTAGAAGGGAACTCTAGATATAGATAAAGTTACAGATATATAAAGAAGATATATCCAAGGGTTTAGACAAGTATATATTTGTATATTAATGGAAATCATTTTCTGCTTCAAAATACTTTTTACTCAATAGTTGACACTCAAAGCCAACATCTCCACAACACTCCAGACTGAGTTGAAGTCATTAGAAAGCTCTGTTAGCACCAGGATAAGCAGAGGGCGCTGAGGGGGGCTGAGAGAACATTCCCCAAACTCCTCTCGACCACAACCCATGGGCCTGTGGAAACCAGGACACACGCGGGGCCACAGTGATTAGCCGAATGGTCTTTCTTCTTGCAGACTGTCTGTCCTCTACGGAGCTCTGGGCTGTGTTGAGCACTCACCCCCTTTTTCAGTCTTTGCAACACTGCATGCAGGGCAGCTTTTTCCTTTTTTTCTTCTTCTGTTCCTAAGGTTTCAAACTCAAACGTGCAGAAATCGATTGCACTTCTATACACTGATAATGAAGCAGCAGAAAGAGAAATTAAGAAAGCCATCCCATTTACAACTGCACCAAAAATCATAAGATACCTAGGAATAAACCTAACTAAAGAGGTAAAAGATCTCTACTCTGAAAACCATAAAACACTGATGAAAGAAACGGGAGAAGACACAAAGAAATGGAAAGGCATTCCATGCTCACGGTTGGGAAGAACAAATATTGTTAATCTACAATCTACACATTCAGTGCAAAACCTACCAAAACCCCAACAGCATTTTTCACAGAGCTAGAACAAACAATCCTAAAATTTGTACATGCAAAAGACCCAGAATATCCCAATGTTTCAAACTTCTGTTCTCCACTGAAGAGTGTCTGATCCACATTCGCTGCCCCAAATCCTGAGAAAGACGTAAACACAGGATCACAACTCCAGACGTGCGCTGTCTTCTTGGTAAGTGGCTCTTTGTGTCCTTCCCTTTCCCTCCAAACTACTGCTGACAGTTTCCCCCCAAATAACCAACGCGATTGGTTCAAAGCAAACATAAACCTTGTGAAGAGCAAATCCTCCCCAAATCCCTCCTGATCACAGACAACATGAGTCAGTAAGGAAGTAGGATCTTTACTGGAGGACATAGTATGGGGAAGGCTCTGCTCAGAGAGTTAAACTGTGCCAAACTAGCGGGTCATAGTCTCACAGATGCACATGAAATCTCAGTGTGTGTGTGTGTGTGTGTGTGTGTGTGTGTGTGCATGCACACCCCAGACTCTCACATTATACTTATTCTTATATGGATATATAATTCACTTACTTTTATATGACTATAACAGAAGATATAGAAATCACGGTAAAACTGGAAGAGTGATGAACTTCAGATAATTATTTTTCCACGAGAGTTATTAATGATTCAATATATCCCTAATATGGAGGCACTGTGTTCTGAGAAGCATTAGTCAGTTGGAATAGAACACTGGAAAAATGTACTACTTAATGCCAGACAGAATGTAATGATTCTCCAGTATGGTATGTGAGAAAAATAATTCACCCGAGGTGTTTGCTAATTATGTTATTTTTACAATGTCAAGATTTTAGCCATTTGAATCCTATTATCTGACTTCAGTGTCAGAGTTCTGTGTTTAAATCAAGTCTCTAATTTCTACCAGTCCTTGTATCATGGTGTCTCCATCACTGAGGTCTTGGCTGGCTAGATTTTTGTCCCCAAGTATGTTTCAAGATGCTCTAACAGGAGTTACCTTCTCTGAGTTCCTGCAGGTGTGAAAACCCGTGTCTCTTGCATTTATACCTAGAACATCTTTGACTAGCAGTGAAATTCTTCAGGTTCATTTTTGCTACCTGTGGGTTTTACAGACCTTACTCCACTGTCTCCTGGCATGGGCTGCTGCAATGTCAGGGCTGAACCTGTGTAATTTCTTCCCCTTTTTAAGTGACTTTAGTGACTGTTTTGCTCCTGGCCTGGATGTTTTGACATTCTTTCCTTCTCCTTCAAGTTCTGTAACTTTACTAAGATGTTTTTCCAAGTTCATGCCTTTGTCTCTTTCTTCTAAGACACAGTTCGACTTCCATGTCCAGCACAATTGCTCCCATCCTACATCCTTTCTGACCATCGGCCTTTTACAGTCTTTTCTGCAGTAATTGACTTGGTAAGATGTGATCTGGCAGAATCTCACCTCAGATAGCACCCCAAATCCATCCTTTTTAGCCTTGGACATAGAGGTTTGGGATTCCCATGGGGACTGTCTAGGTACTTGTATGCGATCAGTGCGTGGGGTTAACAGTCCATGGAGGTGACCTTGACCAGAAGAGTATGGAGCCCAAGTGCTGCCCTCTTCCACGTGAGTGCATCTCTCATTCAATGGCCCTGAGAGTCCCACAGCAGTGCCTGACTTGAGAAAACCCACACTGGCTTGCTCTCCTTCCCTCCTTTATTCTTTGCCAATCCTCTCCTCCTGGTTGGGACTATTTCCCCAGATAGCTGCCTGCATACAGACCTAGTCTCAGCTTCTGCTTTCTGGGAGAAAATGTATTCCTAAGAATTTATCATAGATCTGCAACTTTTTGTTCATTCATTCCGCCCCCCCTTCCTGGTTTTCTCCTCTATAGATGTGTTCTTATTTCACTTTCCCCTCCCACTGAATTTATTGAAATCTCCTCAAGGCTGCCCCAAATTTTGAAACAAATTTTCACAGTCCAAAATGACCTAAATCTTTGAAATGATATTATTTTTCTCTTTTACTTCTTTCCAGACTACTGCCAGTCTACTTTTTACTCCTTTTGGTAGGTTATCCTCTCTTCTTTGAATTCTTGTTTCTCCCATTTGTTGTGTCCCCTATTGAGTAAGAGACCCTGGGGGTGGGACTCAAGTTGTCTGTACCTTAAGAAACTCTCTGATGGGTTCTGATGCATACTAAAGTTTGAGAACCACTCTAGAAGAATCTCTTCCTCAAAACAAAGGTGGTGGACATTTGTCTTAATTCTCAGCATCTTCCCCTATTTTGGTCCAATTTACACAGCATTTGGGGCTTAGAATTGTAACTTAAGGTTCGGATTTTTTTTTCCTAAGAAGATGGAGGGTATTTTTCTCTTAATTGCTTTTAGTGTGACTCAAGGGTGAAGGCAGAAATTAAAAAAATACACTTAAACTCACACTTTTAAACTGGAATTCTAAGTCAGTGATCTGAAAGACAAGTTGCATGAAAAAGTGTGGGGCCTGGACCTAGACACTAGAGGACCCGCTCTGGTCCCACTTCTGCATCTGATTAGTTTGTGACCTCTGACAAGCCACCTGACCTCCTTGGGCTCCTTTGGGCATGTAAACTCCACGCCTTTGAGCAACAAAAGTGTTCCTTGTGTTTTTCCTTAGCTCAAGTTGAAGTGCCTCCAGCAGTAAGGTTTCTGTCCTCTACTATGACGTGTCATCAGTGGGGAGAGCTCGCTGCCAGAGCTTTGAAGCCTTAGGCTAATTCTAGTCTTAATTCAGACAAGTTCATATTCAGAGATAGTGATCCTTTCCTCCAACACAGGGCAATGTATTCAAATTTCAAATCTTTATCAAAACTGTCTGCTTTCCATTTGCTCATAGCTCTACTGTTTTAGGGGTAGAAAGTTCAGGAGGAGAACCAGGTGACTCCTGCTAGCAAATTGTGAGACTGGTCCAAGTCATCGTAAAGTCTGTATGCTACTTCTGACTTTTTCTGTGCCTTACTGCATTTTAAATTGAGATCATCACACAACTTCTTCTTGGCTGGATGATGGTTAGAAATTTACCATAGCTCTAGGCTAGGCTGTGGCCAACAGCAGGAACATCCACAAACAAAAAGACACCCCACCCAGGCATTGCAAGCACTCCTGCTCCTCACATCCAAATGGATTCATTTACTCTTCATTGTATTGGTCACCCATTATGTGTCTAGGAAAACACCCCCTGAGGTGTGTCTTGTCTATTGATCAATCCACAGCTGGTTGTTACCAGTTTGTTAGGAGAGGGGTCCGAGGAGAGGAAGTGTTTAGAAACTTGTACAGCAGTTAGACAAGGCCATGGCATCCGGGCAGGTGGTCCGCGGAGTAGTCTACCTGAGCAGGGTATACGCCACTGGGAGTGGGATTAAACTGAGGAAGTGAGCTGTAGGTGTCCTGAATTATCTTATCTGGTCAGGCAAGACTGGCTACCTAATTTTCAGGGCCCAGTGCAAAATTAAAATGTGGATCCCTTGTTCAAAAATTAAGACTTTCAAGATGGCAGCAGCAGAGCATTAAAGCAAGCGGGGGTCCTTCTAAGTACTGGGCTTTGTGCGAATGTGCAGGTCACACATAGCTAAAGCCAGCCTGCCTGCTTTGTAGGATTTTGTTATCACTTGTAATATTTTAAGGTTAAATTGTCAACTATAAACCAAAAGTGTGTACATAACTAAGAAAATATAAGCATATTTTCTTATAATTTCCTTTTTTTGGTCTCAATTTAAATTTTAATTTAACTCCATTGAATTTGAACTGAAGCCTCTTTTTCAATTTATGGGTTAGCATTATTTAAATAAATTGGGATTGTAAGAAATGTGTCTTACTAATATTTTAAAATATTTTATTTACTTATGACAGAGACAGCGAGAGAGGGAACACAAGTTGGGGGAGCAGCAGGCGGAGGGAGAAGCAGGCTTCTAGCTGAGCAGGAAGCCCAATATGGGGCTTGATGTGGGGCTCTATCCCAGGACTCTGGGATCATGACCTGAGCTGAAGGCAGGTGTTTAACGACTGAGCCACCCAGGCGCCCCTAATTTTTAACCCTTATTTTCAGATTGTAAAAATTTCCCTGGATTTTTGTCAAGAAAAGACATACCTCTTCTGAAAGTGTCAGTGGTAGAAAAGTAAATGACAATGGAAATAATTTAAAAGTCCAAAATCCAAGGAGTTTGTATTAGTCTGATTTAGAACCCTTAAACTCCTCACATACTGGATTCTATTTTGTACTCATAATGGAGGGTGAAGTGCGTTATTGCAGAGAGGTATTGGCCAGTAAAGCAATAAAACCATCAAAGCATAAGTACCATTAATATATAAAACGCGAAGAAGTAAGTTAAAATCAAGTATTTTTACAAGACAAAATGTATTAAATAAGCTCTTCCTAGTCACGATTCTTTGGAATGTTCTGTTACATTTAAATGTTGAAAGAGCATCGACTACCTCAAGATTTTATTTCATTCTGGTATGACTATAAGTCCATCTTATCAAAAACTGGAGCTCTCTAAAAAATTCTCAGCATAAACTGAGATTTCCAAGGTACGATTACAGAATTTCAAAATTTCAAAATTAAATCTTAGAAGCCATTTGAGCTGTAATCATTGAAATTTTTTGGTTCCATTCTTGCTTTTGGAGGGATATCTTCCAGCTCTTAAGAACTGTTTCCAATAACAATTATGATGGTTAACATCACTTACTAGTTGCAAGAGATTATACATAAAGGTTTCATTATTTTTTCTTCTGTGAATAAAATCATGGGATACGCAAAATGACAGTTTTATTTTTTTCTCTCTCCAATCTTTTTATGTTTTATTTCATCTTCTTTACTTACTCCATTGGGAATGGGACCGCTAGTAAAATCTTAATGGAAAGGGTGGTAGTGAACATGCTGGTCTTGTTCTCGATCTCAAGGAGAAAGCTTTTACTATTTCACTATTCAGTATGATAATCACTTTAGATTTCTTTCTAAAAATAGCTTTATTTCTTAAAGACAAAGAAAATTTCCTTCTGTTCTTAGTTTGTGCTTAATCCTGTTTAACGCATTGGAAGTTTCAACGAAATACCTGCAGTGTTTGCAAAGCCCCTTCTCCTCAGCGAGCTCTTGGATGCAGCTTTGGTCTCCTCAGTCCCTGAAATGACCACCACCTCCCAACAACCCAGCATCCCCACTCCAACGTGTACCCAAGAGAGACCAGAACTTACAATCTGACAAAAACGTCTATTCACAAGTTTTAAAGACTAGAAATAAACACCCTCAACTCCAGAATGGACCAACAGGAGTGGAATATCAGCAATACAGATAAATGTCGAATGCGTTTTCCTAAGTGGACAAAGCCGGTCTCAAATGGCTGTGTACGCATGATTTTATTGATAAGCTATTCTGGAGAAACTAAGATTTACAGGCGGGACCAGTATTTGCCAGATTCTGTGTCTACCCGCTGAAAGGCAGTTTGCAGCTGCGAGTTGGCCACAGCCAGCCGCGACAGGACGCGCTGTCCCATGGGAGCCTGGGGCTTCCGCAGGAAACGGGGCACAACGCTGTCTCTTACTGGAGGGCACCCCAGCCAACCCGCCCTGCCCCACCCTGGCGAGGCTCTTAAGTTCCCTCTAGATACGCCTACAGAGGGAACAGGCACCGCTGGGTAGGTAAAGTGCCAGGAACCCCTGCCATGTTTCTTGAGCAGCCCTCGCAGGTGACCCTGCCCCTCAAGGTTCATGTCCTGTTACAGAACGCTGGCTGCCATGAACCACATCCCACGTACACACTCATAGGACCTGCTCCCCAGGCCTTGGGCAGCTATGTCCCTACGGGCGTATCGACCCCGGACATGGCCCCAACCACCTGCACACCCTCCCCGCACCGCTCTCTCTGAGGCAGCATCTGAAAATGGGCAACAGTCTGTTCCCGTTTGGATTTGTGGCCTCCTGGGGACCCGGGGGCAACTTCTCCAACAGCCAGGGCACCCAGGTGTATCTTACGCAGGAGATATCTTGACCAGCCCCGGTCTGCCCACCTTTGTAAGGCAGTGGAGTTCAGGCCAGACCTACCTTTGGGGAAAACAGGGTCGCTGAATGGATAAGGACTTGGGAAAATGCAGATGTCTTGTTCCAGAATTGTTTGGTTTGAAAGACAAAAATGATCTGGAGGTGGCTGGTTGGCGATGGTCCTACAACATTGTGAATGTGTTTAATGCTCTGAGCTGCACACTGAAAAATGGTTAAAATGGTAAATTTTCTGTTGTGTGCATTATTAGAATTTTTAAAAATGCTAAATGTAGACCATGTAGAACTGAATAATGATAATGGTAAAACATAAAATTAATGGGACATGGGTACAAAATACATTTTTACTTTGAAGACATTTGTTAGGGGCCAAGAACATTTTTTAATTTTAAAAATTTTTTTAATTTTTATTTTTTTTATTGTGTTATGTGTCACCAGACAGTACTTCATTAGTTTTTGATGTGGTGTTTCAAGAACGTTTTTTTAAAATAAATGTTAAGCATTTAACTTAAGAAGTTTGTAATAGATCAAGAGCAAACTCCCAAATAAGAAAGAAGCACATAAATAAAAAGAAATCTAAAAAACAGGAAAACCAGTAAACGTATAGTAACCTACACCAGAATCTAAGAAATCAATAAAAAACAATCAGTAAGATAGAGGAATCTCCTAAAGTAAATCAGGAAAAAAGATACAAATAAACATATATGGGATTAAAAATGGAAAGATACATGGAAAAAACAGAGATTGTAAAGTACTTTCAATACCTAATGTCTGTAAGTTTAAAAGAATAAATAAATCGATATATTCCAATGTATTTATAAAATGTCATATTGGCACAAGAAGAACAGAAGACCAGAACAGAGCAGTATAATTTAGAAAAAAATACATTTTAAAGGTGATCAAGACTTCTCATTTTTAAAAATGTAAGCTCAGGGATGCCTGGGTGGCTCAGTTGGTTGGGTGGCTGCCTTCGGCTCAGGTCATGATCCCAGCGTCCTGGGATCGAGTCCCACATCAGGCTCCTCGCTCGGCAGGGAGCCTGCTTCTCCCTCTGTCTCTGCCTGCCACTCTGTCTGCCTGTGCTCGCTCCTGCTCTCTCTCTGACAAATAAATAAATAAAATCTTAAAAAAAAAAGTGAGCTCATATGGTTTTACAGGTAACTTCTACCATACTTTCAAGAAATTAGATCTTATTTTATTCAAGATATCCCCCAAGTAGAACAAAAAACATGATACTGACTATGCCATTTTTTGAAGCTATTTAAATCTTTATTCCTAAACTAGAAAAAGACAGTACAAGAAGATTATGGCCCACTTAGCTTAAGAACATGGATGCAAAAATCCTAAAAACAATGCTAACTAATCAAGTCTAATAATAAATGTCTTTTAAAAATAATAAATATGATCAAGAAAGTATTTATTCTGTAATAGGACAGTTTTTCATTAAAATACCCTATCATTGAAATCATAAGAAATCTTTGATTAGTTCAGAGCAGAAAATTGTTATATAAAGTTGAACATACACATGTGTCATTTTAAAAATTAGCAAATTGGAACTATAAGAAAGCTTTCTTAACTAGTTATTGTAGGAATGTAGAAATTTACAACAAATAGTCTAATTCCTTTAAGGCTTGGAACATGACAAAGCTATTCATTTGGAATTATTATTTAATGTAGAAGTGCAGATGGGATGCACTAAGGAGGAAATGACATATGGACTGAAAGAAAAAAATAAAAATAAAAAATCATCATTATTTGTAGATGATATGATTGTCAGCAGAATGTTCAAAGCTCTATCAGTGAGCGAATTCAACAAGGTATCAGATGAAAGGTAAATTTACAAAAACCAGTAGTGTTTATTTATAGCAACAATAACCAAGTAGGAAAAACTATATAGAATAAGATGACATTCACAATATCAAGAGAAGTAGATAGAATGTCTAGTAAATATCCAAAAATAAACAGATAAGTAAAAACAAATAAAAAGTAAAAACAAATAAAAAAATGAGAAAGATAATCTGAATAAGTGGAGAGAAATTCCATGCATTTGGATGGAAGACTTTTATGTTATAAAGATGTCAGTTCTCCCCCAAATTAATTTCTTAATTAAATGTAATCTCAATGAAGAGTTCAACTTTATTTTTATGTATTTTATATTTAAATATTTGTGGAAGACTTAAAGTCTGTGAATGGCCACGTCAACGTGAAAATTTAAGAATAAAATGGTAGGATTGATCTATAACATGTTATGGCACACTACAAAGCTTGAATAATTTAAAAACATAATATTGGTGTAAACAAAACAAATAGACTGATAGAACAGGTTAGAGAGCTCAGAAACAAAGCCTTTGTACTCAGCAAATTAATAAACAATAAACATGGATTCACAACAGAATGGGGAGAGGGAAGATAAATTCTTTGACAGATATTAGGAAGTTGGTTCAAAATATGGAGAAAGATAAAACTCATATCACAGGCAAAAGTAAACTATCCTTTAAATCAAAAAATTTTTAAAAAATATTTTATTTGTTTATTTGACAGAGAGAGAGAGAGAAAGAGCAGGAGAGCACAAGCAGGGGCAGCAGCAGAGGGAGAGGGAGAAGCCTCCTGACTGAGCAGGGATCCCCCTGCAGGGCTTGATCAAGGATCCTGGGATCATGACCTGAGCCAAAGGCAGACAGCTCATCCAACTGAGCCACCCAGGAGCCCCTAAACTTAAAATTTTAAACATGAATATTAAATCTATGTGGTTGGTGAAGAAATGGTGGGTGAATATTTTGGGATAGAATATCCTTAAGTCAAACTTTAAGATTTTTTTTTTTATTTGTCAGAGAGAGAGCGAGCGAGCACAGGCAGACAGAGAGGCAGGCAGAGGCAGAGGGAGAAGCAGGCTCCCCGCCGAGCAAGGAGCCCGATGTGGGACTCGATCCCAGGACGCTGGGATCATGACCTGAGCCGAAGGCAGCTGCTTAACCAACTGAGCCACCCAGGCGTCCCCTTAAGTCAAACTTTAAAAGCATGTAAAGCAAAATAAGTTTTTAGGATGCACACACAGACATATATAATTATATCAAAATTAAGATTTTCCATTATGCGAAAGACCCCTAGATAAAGTTGATAGATGAATGACATCATATTTCTGATGTCAAAATACCATGAAATTATTATCTGGAATTTTTTAGAAACTCTTAATAATTAACTAAGAAATAAAAAAACAAAGCCTTAAGGGCTAATAAACGCATGATGGGTGCACTTACTCTCTGAGTAACCAGAGAAATACAGGCTAAAACAATGTTACTATTTTGTATGTATTAGACTGGTCCCAAAAAAAAGGGAGAGGTAGAGGGCTGAGAGGCAAAGTTCCATGTTAACATTTATCCTGAACATCACACGGCGTCAGCCATTCAGGGGCTAAGTCAGCCTCTTTGTGTGCTCCGCTGCCTCACGTAGGGTGTAGACCTGGCTCTGTTGGGGGGGGGGTGTCTTATCTTCGTGCTACTCTTGGTTTTCTAAGTTCACGAGCCCCGGATCTCCTTACAACTTAACCCGGTTTCTGTTACTGCAGGCAGATCTTCTCACCCACGCAGTGACTTTGGCGGGATCAGTTCCAGAGGAGTTTTTCGGGGGAAGTGCCGGACTGACGTGGGTTGAGAACTGAGTGGGAAGTAAAAGGCAGAAGTTGGTGAGAGAGAAAGACTCTCTCAAAAAGCGTAACCGTGAAAGGGTCCGGATGAGGCAGCAGACAGGGGATGGAGATTGCAGAAGTAGATTGTTTAAATGGGGGGAGGACTCGTGTTAGTTAAGTCCTAATGAGAAGGGCCATAAAGAGGAAGAGGCTGTAAAGGGAACAGGGCGGGAAAGTTTTCAACAAGAGAGGGCAGAGCGGGAACGGCTCATTTTGAGTAGAAGGAAGAGATCTCTGGTGCTCTGACACCAGCGAGGGGAGCGCGGAAGCACAGGGCTAGGGAAGTCCTTTTCTGATCATCCACGGAGAAAGTAGCAGAGCACATGGGTTACATACACAAGGAAATTCTCAGGAACTATGAAACTACCCAAACATACGCTTCATTTACATAAATCGGGGCTGTAATTAGCTCACTGAGGTCACGTCTATGGCGCAAAATGAGTCCTTTATCCTCTCCACTTTGTGCAAGATGCCAGGAGACAGGTTGGGAGAAGGTGTGTGAGAGACATCGGACCAGTCCTCCCAGAATGGAAAGCTGCCAAGGTCAAAGGAGCACCACTCCCTCTCCCAAGTCTGGGCTGCTTCTCCTTGGGCACCTGTGCTGTCCGTTCTAGGCCCTTCTGAGATGAAGTTCAGAGCAGGGGGAGTGGCTACTGCTTACTGGACAGATGTGAGAACCGGCCGTTTAAAGGCCACTTTAGCATGGTCTTCCGCTGGAACCGTGTCTGAACTTTAATAATCGAGTGTTTGGAAATCGTGAAGTAGCTGCCTGGACTTGTTTAACCCGATGGCCGCAGACGTTTCGTCAAGCTGACGCAGGATTTATGTCCCAGTAACACAATAACAGTGAGTGAGCACCATGGTTCCAGAACGATTCCTCCCGATCTGCAATCAGAGAATGATTTACGCCCGAGCGAGGGGGAGAGTAATGAGAGACTCTGCTAGGACACCCTGCACCCTGGCTGCTGGACGGCTGTCTGTGGGGGGCAGACAGGAGATGGCCATGCTCACTCCCTGATGTTTTTCCTTGATAGCTGTGTCCTTAGAAACAACTGAGAAGTCTGTCCTTGCGAAACGTTTCCAGTCACTCTGGTTCCCATTAAACTCCAAATCTGTCTCGGACAAGACAGGGATGAACGCAATCGCAGGAACTCAACGCCAGACAAGATCCCTCCGTTTTCCCATCACTAATCTGGCCTTCCGGAAGGCACAGTCCAGGGGCCACACTTCGTGGCCAGGAGCCGACTGCTTCAGTGTGAAAGTCACAAGACACGTGTCTCAAGCCTGTACTGATACCCGCAAGCCATCGGCCACTGAGTCCCCGGGATGCCGCAGAGGTCACAGTCAAGAGTGCGGTGGCTCCCCAGTGACAGCAGCGCCGAGGAGGAAGCCCCCAGTGGCTCAGAGCACGAGCTCCAGAGTCTGCAAGCGCAGACCTGCACCCTGACTGCGGCCTTATCTGGCTCTGAAACCTGGGGCCTCCGTTGCCTCACCTATACATTGGGACTATTATACCCAATTCAGGGGATTGTTCTGAGAAAACGTGACCCTGAGAATAGCCCAGACGTCAGTGGAATCACGGGAAGAGAAGAAGAGGAGAGGCAGAAGAGAGCAAGCCCTGCCTGCAGTAGCACCAGGGCACCCTGGAGTAGCAAGCAGAGGACTGGCCTGCGGCCGCGGGTCCTGGCTTGAACTCCAGCGCCTCCTGCCAACAGGGTGTGTGGGCAAGCCTGTGGCTGTTACGAGAAATGCCCAAGGAATTACCGGTCGAGACACCTAACACCTGGCCGGGACCAGACAGGTGTGCATTTCCTTCCTTCTTTCCAGGCGAGCAGAAGGACTTCCATGAGCGCCGGCCTTGACCGCCGAAGCGTTAGCTCACGCGGCCGGTGTCCGTTTTGCCAGGGAGGCGAGCCTCGCGCGTACTCGTGATGCGGGAACAGCGTTCCTTCGAGCACTTCCCGCGTCCAGCGTTCTTCCTCCAGCCGGGCACACCCGCCTCCGGCGTGCACACGGACTCGCCTTCCTCACGTTGTCACGGGTGTAAGCAGTGCTTAGTTGTGAACCAGTAGTGGCCGAAAGGGTCATGAGAATAAGGGCTCCAGAATGTTCTTTCAAAGCCTCAAGGAGGAAAGGAAAGCCTTAAAGACTTAGGGACACTGCAGTGATAGGGAGGACGTTTTAGAAAGACTGTGTGCCGGGCCCTGTGGCTTTCCATCTCTCCCACAGTGCGGCCCAGCCAGGCGCCCGAGGGCCCTGCGTCGCCCAGCCGCTCCGGGGTTGGCTCAGCCTGCTCCCGCCACCCTGCTCCCCTCCTGCGGTCCCCAGCCCTGGCCCCGCGCTCACAGACGCTGCCCTTCACTACACTTGCCACTCAGCCATGCGGCGATGACAAGCCCGTGTTGTCTTGGCTCCGCCGCCCTCCTGCGCGCACTCATTCCGCGAGCAGACGCCCCAACCCCTCCACGTGGCTGCGAGCGCCAGGTTCCCGCTGGCCTCTCTGTCCCCAGTTGAAGAGAAGCCTGCCCGCACCGACCTCGAATGTGCTGCAGGTGTCTGCTTCCTGGGCAGTAAGGGAATCGGGAGGGAAAGCACACATGGTTTGCAGAAACGCCCGAGTGGCCCATTTTTTACCAAAATATCTCATTTCCTTTGGATCTGAGGGAAAGTAAATAAAACTACGATTTAATTATTTCGAGGACAGTTTTTGAAGGTGGGAGGAATGGATTAGCGCTAGACCCGAGTAGCCGTACTTCCCTCGCTCCACTCCGCAAGTACTTACTGCCCGCGAGCAGGGGACGGGGCTGGGGGATGTTCCACGCGGTTCAGACCTGGCCTCTGCCCTCTGAGAGAGCACAGCCTTCCCACGTGGGCTGCAAGAATCTTCCCAGGTTGATTTAAATGACCTGGTCAGTGTGTCCATTTCCCTCCACTGGACGGTGAGCAGGAAAGTGCCTCAATTACCTTCTGCCCTCTGTTGACACTTAAAATCCACTTCAATGCAGAATTCAACACAAATTAATATCCCTAGAGGAAAAACGATGCTCAGGACCAACGGCATTATCGAACCACAGAAGCTTTCTTAAGGTTTTTGCAGGAGAGATTGAGATGGGGTTCAGAGACTCTTGAAGCCCCTGAGCAAACCTCTTAAAAGTTCTTCATCGGTCATGGGTTCTTCTCCAGATCCCCTTCCATCTCCCCCATCGGATGTCAGATCTGAGAAGCTGTTCCAGGAGGGGTCCGTGGCACCTGAAACCCAGCCATGCTGCCCTCTGCGGGCCGAGAGCCCACGGGTGGGCCCTCACCAAAGCAGTGGACTTCTTTTCCTTGCACGCAGGCGTGCTCCACTCTGCCTACCGTGCCTCCACCCCATCTCACTTGAATAGGGACCCTCTCCTGCTTCCCACAGAAGTTCTGCTGCGTTAGAGACCCGGGTCCTTCTCTGCCTTCTCTGTTCTTGTCTGTCAAAAGAATCGCGCGTAGAATAAAACGCTGACAAGGAAGAAACGAGTATCAGTTGATACCAAAAGAATATCTGTGACAGCAAATGCAAAGTGGTCTTACAAAAAGAAAGTAGTATGATTTTTTAAATGCCCTTGTCTGATGCCTGTAGGAATTATGTGTCTTGGCCCAATGTGCCACAACGTCAACATAATTCCCGCTAAATTCCACTTTGTCACGTGTACAGTTTTTTTCACAGCAAAATCTGTAGGAATATTTATTCTACATCTCCGTTTAACTGTCAACAAAGTATAATTCAGAGCAGTAGGGAAATGGGGAGTTTGCTCTCCATTAGTGAAAGTCTGAGTTATAACATAGCTTTAGAGAAATACATTGTGCGACTTCCAAGTACTCAATAACTTCCAAATAAGAAAACAAAGCGTTGCCAAGTGGAGGAACTTCAGCAATCTCTTTTAGCAACTGCATAAAAGTTTTAAAAGATTGTCATTAACATAAAGATTTCTGTATTGCAAATAAATCGTTCCAGGACTTGGACATTTCCTCTCTCGCAAGTAAATTAAGCATCTCTCTGCATTTTTCTCGAGAGTTATATTCATTTAGTAAATTATTGGTTAACAGTTTAAAAGGACCTTTCATCTTCACTTCTCTGAAAGTCATCATTTTCTTAAATCCTGATGTCCCAGATAATCAGGGGTCACTCTACTTTTCTTCCCCAATGACCCTGTAGCATTACCATCCCTCCTGATACACCGTCCTGCCCAACACCCCACTCCCAAAGCCACACGCACACCCAGACATGATTTTTTCCTTCTAAGAAGGCCCCAGGGAAGGAGGATATCACAGTGTCACCGTCCAACATGGTCGGGGCTCGTAAACAAAATAGGTTAACTTCAGTTCCCTGGAAACACCTGCCTCTTGCCAAGGCTGCAATCATTCTCTCACTTATAAATTCTAAATTTAAATTAAACCAAATCCCAATCTTTCTTGGCTCCAGTTCTTCTCTTTCGGTGAAGCTTGCATTCTTGGTTTAAAGAAAAGAAAGGCTTACTTTTTTTTTTTTTAAAGGGGTTCAAGGCTTCTTGGACAGGGAATGGTTTTTGAAAAGTACCATTTTGTTGAGTGTAAAAGAAGAATAAACAGCTGGGTTACATTTCCTTTGAAATGCACGTTTAGTTAAAAATTAAAGACAAAAAAAATAAAAAGCACGAGAGAAAAACACTTTTTGGTTTTGCCAAGACCCAAACCATTTAAGAAAAAGAAGGGATAAGAGAGAAGAGAAAAGAATAGTTTGAAATGTTTTGCCAAATCAGTTCCCCCTTTCTGTGGTCCTAAAGTTCATTAAGCCTGAAATAAAATCGCACAAGATGCAGAATTAGTTTGAACTGGTTCTGGAAACAGTTATGAGTCTGTTAGGCATGAAGGGATTCAATAAATATTTCTCCTTTCTTTTCTCTACTATCCCAAGAATAGTTGCAGTCATTTTTTTTTCCTTACTAGGTTCTGAGTTTTGCCAAACTCTCCCGATAGAGAGAAGGTTCCTAAACAGAGGGATTGAATTTAAGTAGAAAACTACATTCTAGTGGCTCAAGTTCCTGGAAACGTGTTTGTACTACAAATAGTAAATAAATAATAAAAGTGATTCCAGGGAATGAAAAGTTGCTAGCTCCCTGCCAACTTGCTTTCATCACACAATAGGAAAACAAAAAGTCAATCTTGCCCTAGAATTATAGGTAAAATGGGCCCATATGTGGTCATGTTGACTTCAGTTCAATTTAACAAACACCATTCAGCACCCACCATGTTCACATCAAGGACTAGGTGCTGTACAAGGATTTAAATAAATAAGTAATGACCTCAGAAATGGATAGAAGGGAGAGAAAGGGAAAAGCTAAAATGCAAAGTATAGAATAGAACCGGAAAACAATTCCCATATTGCAACATCAAAATTGATTTATTCAGTTCCAGAGTTCTTAAGGTACAAAATTTCATGAAATTATTTTTTTTTTCTAAAGTAGTTTATAATATCAGGACAGAAATGTATATTAAAAATTTACATTAAAGGCATCAAAGGACTATTCCATTATTTCAGAAACACTTGTTTAAAAAGGGTTTCAGAATGGCTCAATGTGGAGTGATTCATCGTGCTTATTTGAAAGTCTCCCATTAGAATTTACAGAATAAGTTAACTGGCCAGAAAAATATTTTTATAATTTAATACATTTATTAGGAAGAGATTTAACTGCCTCATACCAGTGTTGGCAAAATTGAGAAAAGCTAATCTTTGTACTTGTGAGTTTTTGTCTTGTTGGATTTCCTTCTACCCCCAACACAAACTCAATAGACCCAAGTTTCTCACTACCCTTCAATGCTGCCTGCATTTTTCTATGAAAAGTAATCCAATATGTAAACACTGTTTTATGTCTTCCTGAAAGTCTTTGTACTTCTTAAAAAGATACCTGAAAGAGGATTTTAATAACCCATAAAGGCTGTTTCCCATCAGGTTTTTAAGTAACCAAGTAAGATAGGAGCTGTAAGGAGAAGGTTCTGGGGCTGGGAGTAGACATGATGCTGGGCCAGCGTCAGGATGAAGAGAGCTGGCTCATCATGACTCAGACAGGGGAGGTAAGCATTACTGTGGTCTTCAGTGAAGATCCAGGTACATGGTTGGCACCAGGGAACCCCCCCCCCGTGACTGCAGCTCTCTGTCGGAAAATAGGACCCAGCCACTGGGCATCCTGGCAATAGGTGATGCTCAGATGCTGTAGTCTAGGCTGACCCGAAGGTAGTAGTCAGGGTGCTTGGGTACCCAGGCACAGCCCCTGACCCAGGTGCTGCAGGACCCCCATTGTCTGGAGAAGTGAAAGGCAAGAGCTGAAGGGAGGACCTAGTTATTAGGAAGGAGGCCCAGAACAGACGCTCTGGTGTGAGCCGGGACAGCTGGTGATTTTCCTGGAGTGGCTGCAGCAGGGGGGTGTGTGATGGGTCAGGTGCCAGCGCTGTCTCATGCTCAGGAACAAGAACCTCAGGCTTTCAAAGCCCCATTGTCAGCATAAGGTCACTGCTAGAAGGAGCTGGGCATCCTGAACAAATGTGGAAACTCCTCTGGCCAGCCCCAGAGCTGACTGAGTCCAGTTAGTTCAAGAACAGAACGTGCAGGTGGGGATTGGCAGAGGAGAAGGCAAACACAGGGGAGATGAGTCCAGAGATGGCCAGAATGGATTTCCTTACTTTGGGAGAAATAGACCCAGAACAAGGAAAGGGGACTTTCTCTGCACTCTCAGAGGATGTGCAGTCTAGTTTCTTACTAGTTCGACCGTCTCAGGAATGACTTTGTGGTATGATATGCCTTTTCCTCCCTCAGCAAGTCTGCTCACCAGCTCTCAAAGGGCAGTGATAACCCCAGGTCTCTTTGAAGTATTTAACAGAGTGGGATTTACAGCTCTCCTAATTGCCAATACTTTAACATAGCAGCAGACCTCCAAAAAATTCCAGCAGGATAATTTCATTTTTGCAAAAGCTGATGAAACTTGACAATAAAGCCATAGGAAATAAGAATTTCTGGGTAAACTGAGCATAGTAAGATTTTGAGATGAGATATCGTGTCTCTCAGTGTATTAGTACTTTCTTAAAACCCCAGAAAGATGGAGGCTGGACCAGGTAATCCCGTAGAGCAAGAAGTTGCCAACATGGCCTTGCTTTGCCCAGCGCCAGCTTTGTCTTGCAAAGGACTCATCCTACTCGGACCTACTCTTTTGGATTCCTGGTCTGCCCATCCAGCCCACGCTTCTGTCTTTCCTTCCTGCTTGGTCCTCCCGGTAGTGCCCTGCTTCCCAGCCTCTAGCCAAGGCCCAGTAGCACCCAGCCAGCACGAGGACTGCATCTGGCGTTTTCTAAATCTGGCATCTTTCTCGGTTCTCGACTGAATCTAAGTAACTCCGACAGGACCTAACAGAGCTTGGCACTTAGAAAGCTGCTTAAAAATACTAAAGGAATTTAATTTAGCTCTTATCGTTATTAATAGTGAGTACAATTAGGATTTTCCAAATTATTCTATATGTAAAATATTGAAAAAATCCTCGGATCTGTAGCTGGGTTCAGAATGCTTGGAGCCACAGGGATGAGGCGAGGCGAGCATTTATGCGACGTGTGTCCTGGGCCCAGGCAGGCTACGGTGGGGTCAGTAAAGCCTCCTGTGCCCTATCGAATGGGTCGTTGTAAGGATTCACTTCCTGCAAATGTCATTCCGTCATAGCACAAATCTAAATGGCATCTAGAAAGGACATTTATGTGGGACAGCCTATGCCCCATGGGGCTGGATAAGAGCTACCCTGTACTTGAGTCTATTTTACAAAGAACACAAACAATCTGGGACTTTCGAGAAAACCCTCTGGGCTTCTCTAAAATGTCGAGCCTAGCCGCGAGCCACTCCCACTGCAGACCAGTATATGAAAAACTGAATGGCAGATTTTTCTCTTCATAACATAAACCTGCACTAGGCCCCTGCATGAAAGTACATCATTTTTGCTGCTCCTGGTGATTAACATAAAAGTTTCCAAAAAGGAACCATTTGGAAACTCTTGTGCCTCTCTTCCCTCCTGATTCTTTCCCTCTGCTTCCTGCCACCCGTGTAGGCTGCCCTCAACAGGGGTGTGTCCCTCCGAGCACCCAACACAGAGAACAACACATGCCCTGACACAGGTTTACCAGCCTGACACAGAAAGGTCAGACCAGAAAAACCTCCTCTTCAGATGTTACCTAAATGTTTGGCTAATTTTTCAAAGAACCAGAGGGAGACACGGTTCTTCCAGGACTGATTGGCTGGTTCAGGTCTCCAGTGGACACTACTGATCTTCATGGGCTCTCTGCCACCCTCTCACGTACCCCTAAGTAATAGATTGTCAAAATGCATCTATTTCAGTCTTAATTTTACCTATGACCCTCCCAAAACAGACTCCAACTTCTCCCACACCCCAAAGTAAGGTTATCCATACAGGGATTGCCATGAGGATGCCTAATTGCAGGCCTCGATACCTTGGCCTGTTACCCACTCGAAAGCATAAAATATTTGAAGTTCAAGTGTCCAGGGAGTGTATAATCAGAAGGGTTTTGAAAAGAGTAACTACTAGGGCACCATGGGTTGCATTCTCACCTTGTCCCCAACTAGAGAATCCTGGGGAAGGGGGCCGTTGGGAGAGTTTGATATGCATCCCCCAGTGCACAGGCCATATAATGACATCTCGATTCTATCCAAGAAACCCAAAAGGCAAGAGATTGAAGCTGACTAGTTGGTCGGCCAGCAGAGCAGAGCCATCAGACATCTCGGTGACCTGCACTCCTGGGGGTGACAGCGGGATGATGCATTATTCCCATGGGTCACGAGAAAGAGAGAGAGAGAGAGAGGGAGAGATGTCACTACAGGACTAGTCAAGTAAACTTCTTGGCCCCTTTTCAGGGAACTAGATCATGGACGGACAACAAATGTTTCAGCCACTCTGTGGCAGGCGCTGAAAGCAGATGTATCCACAGAGTGGGGACCAGGCTGAACGGCATAGTTCAGTTCAGACCAGTGCTGCTACGATGGATTCCAGGGGGTCCCAGAGTCCCCTTTCATTGGTCTGCTGCACTTAGACATTTTAGGGGGGCAAACTATTTTGAGAATTTAATCCAAGCTTCAACACTTCCTCTTGCAGAGAATTTTAAATGAGATTTAAGGGTGTTTCCAGACCTCTTGAAGGCTGCTCATGGACCACTGTTGACTTTCCTTTGCCATGTGCCCTCTTAGGTGAAGGACCCCTGATTTAACCCAGCCCACCCCATGTAGCCAGCACCATTCATCATTTGGTTCCTGGCCTTCTGTGTGTCATTCACAGCTTCCCCCAGAACCACTGGTCTTGGAATGCTCGTCATGCTCCCGCTTCCTAGGCTGGATCCCTTCTTCCCGATATCTGACCTGAATCCTATTTAATTCTATAGCTCCCCTGGTTCAAACTTAATAACCCCCCACCCACCACAGTCTAGTCCAGATTCTGGAAATGTCTTGCTTCTTATCCAATATTCAAGCATCTTTGTCTGGAGAATACCTCTTTGAAAATCTTTCTAAATCGTGCTTAGCTTAAGGATTGGATCTAGGTTAAAGTAAAAAAAAAAAAAAAAAAAAAGCCTGTGGGGCAAGTAGCCCTTAAACTCTTGCCTTTCATTTGCATCTCGTTGTTTCAGAGAATTTGTTGAAAAGAGTTTGAGAATAGCATCAAGAGAAGAAACCCTCCTAAGAGAGGGAAGGGGAGTTTGAGGGTGGAGAGTAAAATTATTAATTTTTCCTGTTCCTCATTTTTGCTTGGGACCCACACTAAGCTGGATGCCTAAAACTTAGTACTGAAAAGGCTTTTCGGACAGAAAACACTTGGGTTATGGCTGAGTGTTTTGGATGGTGTGACATTCTGCCATGCCTTTGGCATCAACTACCGTTAACTGAAAATTGTGTGTGTCCAGTGTTGGTGTGTGCCCGAAGAGCAAGAGACTTAAACTACCACCTCCACCCCGAGCATGGCCCCACTTAAGACATGGAACAGATGAAGTATTCTCCCAAGGCTGCAGCTCTCAGTGGGTCGGTAATAGGCTTGGGTCAGCAAGCCGAGCAAACAAGACAGCCTGACTTTTGCTTACCCAATAGAAACTTGAATTTTTAGAATGTATTCACATCTCATCATTTAGGGATTTATGCCTGCAAGCCCACTATCATTAAAGAGTTACGTGCATACATTCCCCTTTCCATTGCAGGGATTACAAACCCCTAATGATAGTAAATTATTCTCTCCTGCACCATATACTACGATTTCTCTGTGGAATTTTCTAGGCTGTTTTGTAAGGCACTACAGCCCTAATGAAGTGTTATTTATACTACATACTGATTTTCTGCTTTGTTTTTAAAGTTTCTCCTTGTTCCATCTTTTTTGATTTATCATACATTTAGCAGACCTAAGTATGAAGCCATTTTTCTGTCACTCTTCAAACTTTAAATTAACAAGACTTTTTATGAAGTGTAATTTTCAATAACAATGAAATATTAGAAGCCCCTCTTGGAGTTCCTTGTTCCATTCCTGCCTGTGGCTTTTGTTTTTTTTCTTCTTTTCTGTTTTTCTTTTCTTTTCTCCCTGGCTTCCCACCAGTGCTAAGATTGCCACAGCCTCTGATATGTGGAATTAGGGATCCAGTGAGGTGTCAGAAGAATTTCCTCTTACTTGATTATCAAACACCATAGACATGAACACAACAGGCTGTGCATATAATTAACAAACTAAATTTGGGGTTTTGAGAAGCTTGAAGGTGCACAAAAAGATATAGGGTTAGTTTTCTAGAAGATGGCACTTTTCCTTTGATGTTGGTCTCCTTGACACTTGCATCTAAAAACAAATAACTTCTAATCATTCTCTCCTAAATGCCCAAGATTCTAATCAGTCAGTCTGGATTAAAATCATCACTGCACCATTTTTTGGCTATGTGATTTGAAGGTCTTTATAGAGCTTCTAGAAAATAGGTATCGTCGGGGCGCCTGGGTGGCTCAGTGGGTTAAAGCCTCTGCCTTCAGCTCGGGTCATGATCCCAGCGTCCTGGGATCGAACCCCACATTGGGCTCGCTGCTCAACGGGAAGCCTGCTCCCCGCTCTCTCTCTCTGACTGCCTCTCTGCCTACTTGGGATCTCTGTCTGTCAAATAATAAATAAGATCTTTAAAAAAGAAAGAAAGAAAATAGGTATCATCAAAGTAAGTACCCTATGAAGAAAAAGTAGTGGAATATGTGAAATAGGTTAACATGATTTACATAATATAGTCTCAATAAATGTTCCCTGCCCTCCTCTCCCCTCCCCTGTTTTCCTTTCCTATCCTCTCCTCCATTCCAGCCACTGTAAACTAAATTCATTCCTAAAACAACAAGTTCGTTGCAATATCTGTGGCAGGCAAATTTGCTTGTCTTCCCAACTGCCATCTCCACCACCCCTCTCCTACACACCCCCTTCTTTTGCTTGCTAAGGGGAGTTGATTCCTATAAGAGCCTTGGGCAGGGGAACATGATTGAAATAAGCCAGTTGTAATCTTGGAAGGTGACTAGATTTAGGCACAGACACATGGCTCAGTGCTAATCAGTAGTATATGCAGGAAAAGCTACTGGGGACATCAGGGAAAGATTTTCTCACCAATGTAAAGATTTGGGGGAGATTTCTAGGAAGATGTCAGAGTTGGAGGAACCTAAACTCACCTTGTCCCAAAGACATACCTAGATCGCAACCACCTAGAAAATGACCCGAAGTTTGGTAGAACAGACTTTCCACGGTTAATCTTACAGGGGAGGCCACATCAAAAGGGTTGGCGAGGCAGCAATGCACTTAGGAACCGAACTCACGGTGAGGCTAACCATTAAAGGGAGGGACGCCACAGTCACAAAGGAGGGAGAAAAGCGGACCCCAAACCAGGTAATCCAGGCTCATGGGACATGCACTGGGAAGATGAGTCCCCATAACATTTGTCTTTGAAAACCAGTGGGATTTAATTTTGTGAGTTTTTGTTTTTGTTTTTGTTTTCCCAACCCGTGGGACTTAAGTCTGAGTACAATAAAAATTAGTGGGTTTGCCCCTGGAAGAACCAGTGGGTGAGGAAACCTGACCCTTAAAGAGTCCTGACCCTTAAAGAGACCACATAACAAATTCCACAGAAATACAACATAGAAGAAGTTTGAAAAGTGCCTGGGTTACATGTGAAGGAAATTTATTTACTAATCTTAGAACATAGGCTGGCAGGGCAGGGATCTTTGGGAGACTTCTCCAAGAACCAAAGAACTGGCAGGTGTCATTTATCTCACCCCCCCACACTCAGCCCAGATAGCTAGACACTTGTGGGAACCAGCTAGAATATCCTCCACCAACTGTGCTGACACTTCATGCCCTGCGGTTCTCTGATCTGCCCCACCTACCCCCACCCCCAGCCCCACTGGAGTCCCACCAAAGCAGCTCCTGCTGCATCTCACCCTGCAAGTAGCAGCAGGGGACCAGTGCCACCTCAAAGTGACTCCTTCCCTAATGAGAGGGGTAGATAACCACACATACCAGTTTGGCCATAACCCCAACAGCTGGGCCTTATAACCAGCAATGTGGAGAGAGCATTACTGATCAGGGTATCTGTAGCCCCAGCACACCAACAGGGGGCAAGCATCTGATCAGATCTGCCAGCCCTGCCTATGAACAAAAGCTTCTCAGGGGACAACAAAGGGAGAGTTCCCTGTGGGTTAGTGCTATGACAGCCCCACAAGATGCTTGGGGCAGGCATCTGATTCGACTGCCAGCCTCCCCACCAACAAAAGCCTCTCAGAGAACAACACAGAGAGTGCCATGCAGTGTAGTGTCGCTGCAGTTCTGGCAATGGGTTGAGAGCAGGCATCTGGTCTGAAGGCTGACGTCACCCAACTACAAGCCCATGGCAACCCAGACTGACATCTTAACAGCATAGGGACCAAACCTGGCCCACAACAGGCAAAGAGAGTCATTGTAGCCAACTGGACTGAAGGCAAACACAGTAGAAGGGCACACACAACCCACATAAGAGATACCCCTGAAGTGCCTAGTTCTGGTGAACAGAAGACATTGTGCTACAGGGCACCACAGGACCTCTTCTTCATAAGATCAGGAGACATGGCAGACTTTTCTAACACAGAGAAACAAATGCAGAGATTTAGGCAAAATGAGAGAGAGGAATATGTTCCCACATATTTTGCACAGCAAAATAACAAAGTGAAACAGAGATAAACAATATGCCTGATAAAATTTCAAAGTAATGATTTTAAGATACTGGACTTGAGAAGAGTGGAGGATATCAGCGAGAGCATCAACAAAGAGATAGACAACATAAAATAGAACCAATCAGAGATGAAGAACTCAATAGCTGAAATTAAAGATGCACTAAAAACAATCAATAATAGATTAGGGCAGGAGGAAGAATTGATCAGTGAGCTGGAAGATAGATTACTGGAAAGAAACCAAGCAGAACAGCAAAAAGAAAAAATACTAATAACAAAAAATGGAAATAGATTAAGGGAAATTGGTAACATCATCAAACATAATATCATCCATATTATAGGGATTCCAGGAGGATAAGAGAGAGAAAGGGGAGCAGAAAACTTACTTGAAGAAATAATAGCTAAAGACTGCCATAATCTAAGGAAAGGAAGCAAACATCTAGATCCAGGAGGCACACAGAGCTCTCCGTAAAATCAACCCAAAGAGGTCCATACCAAGACACATAATAATTAAAATGGCAAAAGTAGTGATGAAGAGAGAATTTTAAAAGCAATAGAAAAGGGGTTCCTGGGTGGCTCAGTCAGTTAAGCATCTGCCTTTGGCTCAGGTTGTGATCTGAAGGTGCTGGGATGGAGTCCCATGTTGGGCTCTCTGCTCGGTGCGGAGCCTCTTTCTCCCTTCCTTCTGCAACTTCTCCTGCTCATGCTTGATCTCTCTCTTTCTCTCTCCCCCCCCCACCCTGTGTCAAATAAATAAACAAAATATTTTTAAAAAGGCAAAAGAAAACAGTTACATACAAGGGAAACCCTGTATCAGTTGATTTTTCAGCAGAAATTTTGCAGGCCAGAAGTGAATGCCATGATATATTGAAAGGGCTATAAGGAAAAACCTACAACTAAGTGTAATCTAGCCAGCAATGCTATCATTTAGAATAGAAGGAGAAATAAAGAGTTTTCCAGACAAATAAAAGTTAAAAAAGATCATCAATAAGCCAGATTAACAGGAAACATTAAAGGGAATTTTTTGGGTAGAAAGAAAAGGCCATAATCAGGAGTAAAAAAATATGAAAATCATGTTTATATTCACAGGTAAATACAAACATAGTAATAAATTAGTCACTTACAAAACCAGGATGGAGGTTATAGGATAAAAACATTAAAATCAAATGAATCTATAAAAACCAGTCAGGAAGGATCAGGGCAGTTCAGTTGGTTGAGAAGCCCTCTTGATTTTGGCTCAGGTTGTGGTCTTGAGGTCCTGGGATTTAGCCCCATATCAGGCTCTGCACTCAGTGGGGAGTCTGCTTGAGAATTCTCTCTCCCTCTCCTGCTGTCCCTCCTGCCACTCATGCATGCATGCACTCCCTCTCTTTTTCTAAAATAAATAAATAAATCTTTAAAAAAATCAGTCAAGGAAGTCACAAAATAAAACGATGTAAAGTATAACATCATACACATAAATTGGAGGGAAGGGAGAAAAAATTTGGTGCTTCCAGAATGGGTGTCACTGAATGGATAAAAAAAAGACCCATCTATATCATGCCTGCAAGAGACTCATTTCAAACCTAAAGAAACATGCATATTGGAATTAAAAGGACAGAAAAACATTTATTATGCAAATAGAAGTGAAAAGAAAGCTAAGGTATCAATACTTATATTACAAAATAGACTTTACCACAAAGTGTGTAACAGGAAGCAAAGAAGGATACTACATAATGATAAAGGGAACACTCCAACAAGAAGTTATAACAATTGTGAATATTTATACATTAAACATGGGAGCACCTAAATACATAAAGGAACTATTTACAGATATAAAGGAAGAAATTTACAGTACTACAATAGTAGTAGGGGACTATAACACCCCATTTACAACAATGAATAGATCCTTCAAATAGAAAATCAAACAAGGAAACAGTCACTTTAAATGACACATCGGACCACATAAATCTAACAGACATTTTAAGAACAGTCCAACCAAAACAGCACAACACACCTTCTTTTCAAGTGCACATGGAACATTCTCCAGGATAAATCACATATTAGGCCACAAAACAAGTCTTAACAAATTCAAAAAGATTGAAATACTATACATGCATCTTTTCCAGCCACAATGGTATGAAACTAGAAATCAATCAAAAAAAAAAAAGTGGCAAGAATACAAATATAGGGAGGCTAAGTAACACGCTACTACAAACGATGAATGGATCAACCAAGAAGTCAAAGAGGAAATAAAATATGGAGAAAAATCAAAATAAAAACACATATATCCAAAAATCTTTGAGATGCAGCAAGAGCTGTTCTAAGAGGAAAGATTATAGCAATGCAGGCCTACCTCAGAAGAAAGAAAATCTCAAATAAACAACTCAACCTTACACCTAACAGAGCTAGAAAAAGAAAAACAAACCCCAAAACCAGTAGAAGGAAGGAAATAATGAAGATCAGCGCAGAAATAAGTGGAATGGAGACTTAAAAACAAAACAAAACAAAACCCGATATAATAGATCAATGAAACCAAGAGATTTTTTTTTAAAAGATCAACAACAACAAAAACAGAGAGAGTGAGAGAGGAGAGGAATCAAATAACCAAAATCAGAAATGAAGAAGAAATAATTGATACCACAGAAATACAAAGAATTAAAATATTATGAAAAATTACATGTGAACAAATTGGACAATCTACAAGAAATGGATAAGTTCTTAGAAACATATAACTTCCCAAAAGTGAATCAGAAAATTTGAACAGACCAATTATTAGCAAAGAAATTGAATCAGTAATCAAAAAATTCCCAAACAAAACTTAAGGAACAGATGGCTTCACTAGTGAATTCTACCAGATATTTAAAGAAGAGTTAATACCTGTTCTTTGCAAACTATTTCAAATAGAAGAGGAAGGAAAACTTCCAATTTTTTTCTATGGGGCCAGCATTACCTTAATGCCAAAACCAAATAAAGATAAGACAAAAAAAGAAAACTATAGGCCAATAGCTCTGATGAGCAGAGATGCAGAAATCCTCAAAAAAATATTGTTAAGCTGAATACAACAATACATTTAAAAAAAACATTCCAACCAAATGGGATTGATTCCAGTGATGCAAGTGTGGTTCTATATTTGCAATTTAATTGACTTGATACATCATATTAAGGGAAAAAATAAAAACTATATGATCATCTCAACAGACATAGTAAAAGCATTTGACAAAGTACAACATCCATTTATGACAAAAACTCTCAACAAAGTAGGTCGAGAGGGAACATACATACTCAAAGGCCATGTATGAAAAATGCACAGCTAACATCATACTCAATGGTTAAAAACTGAGAGCTTTCCTCTAAAAACAGGAAAAGACAAGGATGTCCACTCTCATCACTTCTGTTCAACATGGTACTGGAACTCCTAGCCATAGCAATCAGACAAGAAAAAGGAATAAAAGGCACCCAAATTGGTAAAGAAGAAATAAAAATTTCAGCACTTCTAGATGACATGATATTCTATATAGAAAATCCTTAAGAATCCACCAAAAAACTACTAAAACTAAAAAAGAAATTCACTAGAGTTGTAGGATACAAAGTGAACATAGGGAAATCTGTTGTAATGGAAAAAAGATATCTCTTCTACAAATGATATTAGAAAAACTGGGCAACTACATGCAAAAGAATAAAACTGGCTCACTTTTGTACACCATACATAAAAATAAACTCAAAGTGGACTAAAGATCCAAATGTAAGACCTGAAACCATAAAATTCTGGAAGAAAGCATAGGCAGTAATTCTTTGACATCAGCTGTAGAAACATTTTTCTAGATTTTTTCTTCTCTGACAAGAGAAACAAGAGCAAAATTAAACTATGGAAGTTATACCAAAATAAAGTTTCTGCACAAAGAAGGAAACCATCATCAACAATAAAAAGGCAATCTACTGAATGGGAGATATATTTGCAAATGATGTATTCAATGAGGAGCTAATATGCAAAATATATAAAGAACTTATATAACTCAACACCAATAATAATAATATTAATCCAATTAAAAAATGGGCAGAGACTGGAATAGACATTTCTCCAAAGAAGACATACAGATGGCCAACAGACACATGAAAAGATGCTCAACATCGCTCATCATCAGGGAAATGCAAATTAAAACTACAATAAACACCTGCCAGAATGGCTAAAATAAAAAACGGAAGAAACAACAAGTATTGGTGAGGATGTGGAAAAAAAAGGAACCCTTGGGCAATGTTGGTGGGAATGCAAATTGATGGAGCTACAGGGGAACACAATATGGAGTTTCCTCAAAAAATTAAAAAGAGAATTGCCATGTGATCTAATAATTCCACTCCTGGGTATTTACCTTCTCCCTCCAATGAAAACACTAATTTGAGAAGGTCTATGCACTGTGAATTTTATGGCAGCATTATTTACAAGAGCCAAGATATGGAAGCAACCCAAGCGTCCACGGAAAGTTGGATGGATAAAGAAGATGTGGTATGTTTTACAATGAACTATTACTCAGCCATAAAAAATTAAAGGAAAAAAAGGAATGAAATCTTGCCATTTGCAGCAACATGGATGGATCTAGAGAACATAATGGTAATTGCAATAAGTTAGAGAAAGATAAGTATTATACGATTTTAGTCATTTGTGGAATTTAAGAAACAAAACAAATGAAGAATCCAATTAAAAAAGAGACAAGCAAATAAAATAGTCTTAACTGTAGAGAATAAATTGGTAGTTGCCAAAGGGGAAGTAGGTTGGAAAATGGGTGAAATAGGTAAAGGGAATTAAGAGTACACTTACCTCGATGCGCACTGAGAAGAGTATAGAATTGTTGAATCATTGTATTGTGCACCTGAAGCAAGTATGACACTGTATTTAATTATACTTGGAGCACATCCCCCTCCTTTTTTTAAACAAAAGTGGTCATGTCTTCACGGGATGCTCGGAACTGCTCCAGTGATGCTCTTGAACATGAGACATCACCGACCCATATGGCAGAGTAGAGAGACAGAAACCCCAGTCCTTGATGTCATCACTGCGCTGCTGAAGAGCCACCTCTGGTTTCCCCGCTGCAGTAGACAACATATGCCTTAGGATTTAAGGGTCTTCGGGTCAGGATTCTGTTCTTTGCAGCAGAAGTCAGCTCACTGCCAGTGTTTCACAGACCCATATAAAAGTCTCAGCTTTCTTTGTGCACAAACTTGGGCATGTTATCTCAACTCAGAAGCCTCAGTTGCCTTTTCTATATAATGGAGCCAGTGATTTTACCCACCCAACAGACTGATAGGAAGACTCAATAGAATAATGTTTTCTAGGACAGACTGAGTAAATGATACTTAAAAGGATTTTAACAATCCCCCTAATTCACAGGCAGAAAACTTGGATTACCTCTTGACTGATACATAGCTCACCTTCAGAGGATTCGAGTAAAAACCTCACTGATGTGTGATTTTTAAATTCCACTGGGCAGCTAGCTGGTTGTTCTCATGCCTTTCCTTTCTCTGTGTTTCTGTCCCTGAAGCTGAGGACCTGCACAGAGGCTGGACACCCCACTACATACACTCACACATCAAAGGAAATACAAAGGGGCCTTGTGTTCATGCGACCCAGGGAGGAATCTGTAGTCTTGCTGGAAAATGTGAGGCCTAAAGAACTTTTTTAACTCTGGCAGTTGAGGGGGTAGAGGAACTGGATCTCTTAATTTCCTTCTAGAATGACTCTTTTTGACACACTCCCCCAAAGTCTGTTCCTTTGCCCCCTCTAAGTTCTTCCTGTAAATAGCCCTATTTCTGTTATGATCTATGAATCAGGGTCATCTATGTTAGTAGATATTGGTTCCCTGCTTTTTCCTATTCCAAATTTTATATAAAATTGTCTTGTTTTCTTAACTTTCATTAGGATCCTTTCCTAGATTTTAGTACTTGTGTTTATGTTTCCTTTTTCTCCTTGCTTTGCCTTACACTTGAACTTTTCCTTCATTCTCTAATTGTAACTACAATTCTCAGCCGCTTTTTCCTTTTTGTGCTTACTCTGTTTCATCTCAGTTTCCCAGAAGTCTGCACAGAAATCCCCCAAACTGGAAACCTGAATCTTTCCTTTCTGCATTTATGCTGGCAAGTTGGCACAGAATCCAGGTGTAGGCAGGCACAACAGATAAAGCCAGCATCGACAGTTCTTAGACTAAAAGTGTATCTCTTGCTTCAGATTGCAAAGTATGTCAACATGGCTTCGAAAAGAAACCCTATAGGAGGATTAGTGGAACTCGGTTTATTTATGTATTTATGTATTTATTTATTATTTATTTACTTATTTAGATTGCCCAGCCACAGAACCCTCCTCCCTGTGCTGGGGAATCTGGCACTATAGGTTTGGGGTGGTAATGTCCCCAAAGGCCAGATATCTGGTTTCTCTGATCTCCAGCCACTAGGGGACAGCCAAGCCTACAGCATAAAATACAGCTTTATGATGATGCAAGGACTGTTTAGAACCTGCTTTGGTGGCCATGATCCAGAGTTCAGTGTCCCTAACCGGAGGCCATGGCAGCACACTAACCAGACCAGACTGGGGCCATGGTAGTACTCTTTTGGACATTTAACTTTGCTTCTCAGACCTTGCTTTCTAGCCAACCAACTAATCCAGGAGCTGTAAGGGATGCCTCCAATCATTTATTTTTGCTTAAGTCAGCCAATCTCTCTTTCTGTTGTTTGCAACTAAAAAACCCAGCATGGCACATTTTGCTTCTTTTATTTCATTATCCCATGGAAAAGGCAGGGTCTTTAGGGGAGAGGGGCATGAGGACAAATTCTCCCATTTACTTGCCAACCTTGGGCAATTGAGCTAACATGTCTGAGACTCAATCTTTGCAACAGAAACAAAGGGGAAAATAATAGCAAACTCAGAGATTCATTGAAAGAATAAAATGGAACTTTATATGGAAAACTCCTGGCCTTTTTTTTTTTTTATTATTAAAACTTGGTTCTGGGGACGCCTGGGTGGCTCAGTTGGTTGGGCAGCTGCCTTCGGCTCAGGTCATGATCCCAGCGTCCTGGGATCGAGTCCCATATCGGGCTCCCTGCTCAGCAGGGGGCCTGCTTCTCCCTCTGCCTCTGCCTGCCACTCTGTCTGCCTGTGCTCGCTCGCTCTCTCTCCCTCTCTCTCTGACAAATAAATAAATTTAAAAAAAAAATCTTAAAAAAAAAAAAAAACTTGGTTCTGCCCTCCTGCAACATAACAGTTTAGTTGGCAAACTGGTAATAGGTAACATTCATATTGATGCATGGTAATATCTCCTGCATCATTCTAAATAAATACACTGTTGCATTTATTAGCTCATTTAACCTATGTAACAACTCTGTGAAGTAGGTATTATTACTCATATTTTGTAGATGAGGAAATGGAAGTTTCTAGAGAGAATAGTAAGTAGCGAAATATAATGCAGTTGGAATTAAAATCCAGAACAAACCCAGGGACTCTCACCCCAAAGCCTGAGATCCTAACTGGCTCTCTACTTTCTGGGGTATCTTTCTGGGGGTATCGTACAACTGCCAAAAGATGGATGCAGACAACACATTCTGCTGAGTGCACAGGACAGGAGACTTGCTTCTCTGTGTTTCAGAGAAGCAAGGGAAGGCTTTTTAAGAGAAAGAGGCCGCATTTCTACGATATCAGATTACAAGGGTACCAGAATCCCAGAGTATTTGGATATAATGTTGTCACAAGAATTTTATTCTGTCAATTCCTTCCCATCTTTCTTAGCCTGTCTAACTGCTATTTATTCTGAAAACTCAACCAAGCATTATTCCCTCCAGGAAACCTTCTCTGACTTTCATTGACTGGGTCAGGCCCCTCTTCTGTGTGCACTAATAATTTACACATTCCTATGCATGTCCTGTAAATATTGGCTCCTTTGTCTGCCTACAGTCACTGGTCTGTGGATCCTGTGAATACTGGAGCCATGTCTGTCTTATTAATTTCTCTATGCACAACATCTAACACCATACCCGGCACACAGTAAGTTGTCAATCAGTGTTTACTGAATGAATGTGGAATGAACATCCCCAGCTGAGAAAATCACAGAAAGACAAATTGGGCTAAAGACAATGTTTGGGGTAAAAATATTTTGCGACTTCACCAATGTCAAAGTATCCTGGCTCCATCCAGAACTTGACTGCAAAAATATAGGTAATCAAGATGATTAAATTAGAAGAGAGGCCAAAGCAAACTGCTGGTATTGTATAAAAGGGATATAAAAATGAAATTATATGAGTATTTTAATCTAATCTGAAAGAAAAAAGAACACTACCACCCCACTTTCCTGTGATCGCGACCAGTCATTTCGAATGGATAGTGGCAACTATAAACTTGGTTCCGGGGTGTGAGTGAGGGCGTGTACAGGTATGATTAAGTGTTTGTATATTCTTCAATGAAATTTTGTGATTAATCATTTTGTAGACAATCAGAATTTCATGTGCCCTGGGACTTTTTCCTAAGCTATCCTTCTGAAAGTCTCACACTAACAGAAATTATATTGGCTCTTGTTTCGACATAACGTTTTGATTACTCAGGCTCCAGCAAGTCTGGGGTTTGTCCTCTATCTGCTTGCTTTTTGAGGAAAAAGTCTTTTGGTCATGACAGAGCAATATATGCACCTGAAACATTTTTTGAATAACCTAAGTGTTAGAATATGTGCCAAGAAGAAGGATACAGGAAGAGTTATAGGAGTCAAGACGTGGCAGGGCAGAATGAGCCAGAATTATTAAGGAATTCCTTGTGGGGAGGAGAATAAGGATCATGATGCCTCTGGGGGACAGTTTCAGCGATACAGAGAATATGCTAGATATTCTGGCATAATAAATAAAGACAAGAAATCGGCATGGATCACTTTTTGAAAGGATGGCAACGTGGCAATAGAACGCAAGAACAAGGAGAAGGAGAGTATTTGATGACAGAGAGAGCCTGGGAGGTTACTGGCCCTAAGAATTTTTTTTTATTTTTAACATAGAGTAAAACTGACTTTTTTCATGGGTTGTTCTATAGAAATTCATGTAACCACCTGGTCCTAGTCAAGACAGAACTGTTCCTTCATCCTGAATACGTCTTAGTGATGCCTCATTGCAAGCATTCCCTCTCTCCACCCCTAGCCCTAGCAACCACAGATCTGTTGGTCATCATAGGTTTGCCTTTTCATAAATATTATAGTCACAGAATCATACACTATGCCCCATTTTGAGACTAGGTTCTTTCAGTTAGCAGGATGTCTTTGAAAGTCATCCAGCTAATGTCTCTAGCTCATTCCTCTTCATTGCTGCGTAGGGTACCATTGTGTAGATATACCTTGGTTTGTTCATCCATTGAGTTGTTAAGGGACAATTAGTTGTGTCTCGCTCTTTGGTGATTGGGAATGCAGCTGTTATAACCGTGCCTAGGTTCTTGTGTGAACACAGGTTTTCATTTCTCTAAAGTAAATTCCTTGAAGTGAATTCGTTAGGTCCTATGTTAAGTGTATGTTTAACTTTAGAATAACTGCTGTGCTGTGTTGAAGAGCGGCTGTACCGTTGTGCATTACCAGCAGCAAGGTCTGAGACTCCTGACTGTTGGGCATCGTTCCCAGCCCTACGGTGTTATCTCATCGTACTTCTAATTCACATTAGTTCAATGGCTAAGGACCTGGAACATTCTTTCGTGTGCTTGTTTGATGTCAACGTATCCTCTTTGATGAAAGGTCCAAGTCGTTTACCCATTTTTAAGTTGGGTTGTTTGTGTTTTGACTGTTGAGTTTTGAGGGTGCTTTATATATTCTGGATAAAGGACTTTTGTCAAATGGGTCATTTGCAAATGTTTTCTTCCAGCCTGAAGTCTGTCTTTTCATTCTCTGAATGTGTTTTTGGCAGGACAAATACTTTAAACTTTTTTGAAGCCCATTTTATCCATTTGTTTTCTTTAAGTCATCAGGCATTTGGTGTACTGTCTAAGACTTTACCATGTCACAGAGGTTTTCTTCTACGTGTCCTCTGAATGTTTTTAAATTTTACTTTTTACATTTAGATCTATGAACCAGTTCAAATTCATTTGTGCTAAAGTTGTGAGGCTGAAATTCAAGTTCATTATTTTTTGCATAGGGATGTTCAGTTGTACCACTTATTGGAAAGACTTATCTCTTCCTCCACTGAATTGCCATTACACCTCAGTCTAAGAGCCCAAGACTCAGGAAAGAGTGTCAGGATGCGAGGGCATGAGAAAGTGGATGGCTCAGCTCAAGCTGAACAAATTCACCCTTCTTCCACCATCTTGTTTTACGTGGGCCCTGAAGGGATTGGATGATGCCTGCCCCACCCACATGGAGGAGGCCCATCACTCCACACAATTCACCAGTTTCCAAATGCTAATCTCTTCTGGAAACACAGGCACAACTGCAAATATTTTCGCCAGCTATCTGGTCACACCTTAGCCCAGTCAAATTGGCACAGAAAATTAACCAGTTATACTGCGTTTTTTTTTTTCTTGATGCCTCCAGCACTTCCTAGGGTTTTGACAGTATTTCCTAAAAACCCCAAGTTTCCAAACTTCTAAGATGGTTTTTGGTAAAACAAGGGAGATGCTTTTCTTGTGTTTTCCTCTGTCAGAGGAATCCCAAGCAACTTTTTCTTGTCCCATAAAGTTCTATAAAGAGTTTAGTAAGCAGCCCCTCTGCTTTTATGGTCCACTTAATTTTTGGTCTAAAGTTCAGTGGAGACTAGGATGGAACACATTTCTACTGATGAACACCAGACGTTATTTAGAACCTTTCTTCCTTTATAATAATTAAGTTTTTATTATTTGATCAGATTTATTACCCCTGGATCCTTCTTCCCTAAAGATGTTTTCTTCCTGAAGGATCCTCTTTTTCTCTGCAAAAGAACATAGGTTGGGCCCATCCCACCATATTCCTAGATATGTCAGAAGATGCCAAATTACACATGCAGGCAGGTTCCTGGTAAATCCCTCCCACGTGTTTGCCCATCATTTTGGACTTCCACTTAGACTCAAGCTGAGATATCCCTATGCCCAATACAATTTCATATAACATAATGACTGAAACATCTCTGGGAGGAAATTATTAATACTATCAACTCCGTAGGCAAGAAGGCTAAGCCTTCAACTCATTAAGTAATTTGCCAAAGGGATTCCTAGATTTAGAATTGAAATACAGGGGCGCCTGGGTGGCTCAGTCGTTAAGCGTCTGCCTTCGGCTCAGGTCATGATCCCAGCGTCCTGGGATCGAGCCCCACATCGGGCTGCTTGCTCAGCGGGAAGCCTGCTTCTCCCTCTCTCACTCCCCCTGCTTGTGTTCCCTCTCTCCCTGTGCCTCTCTCTCTGATGAATAAATAAATAAAATATTAAAAAAAAAAAAAGAATTGAAATACAGATTTTTTGACTCCAAATACTATTATTCCTTCCATCAAACTACAACAGAGGTTTAGAAATCATCCCTGGTGGTCATCTGCCAGCCTGTCTACAATGCCAGGGCATTCTACCAATCATTCAAGCTCCCCCTTGCATGCGGATAGACAGTAAACGTAGAGCAGGTTGGGAATACCTGTCCAGACCACCAGTGAATTTTTACCTGGAAAAGAAATTAAAGCTAGAGACATTGTAGCCATGAAGAACCCTATTTGAATTCTCCCTTTTCCACTTACTTAGGGTACATTTCTTAAACTTGTTAAGCCTCATTTTCCTACATACAAAATAGGGATAATAAGAACTGCCCCACAGGATTGTTAAAGAGGAGAAAGGAGTCACCATGTCAAGTCTTCAGTCCTGTCCCCAAAATGTAATGCTTCCTCAAGAAATGGCAGCTGTTATTGATTAATTCATTATTATTGTTATAATTATTATTATTATTTTTTAAGATTTTATTTATTTGTCAGATAGAGAGAGAGTGCAGGAGCGAGCACAGGCAGACAGAGTGGCAGGCAGAGGCAGAGGGAGAAGCAGGCTCACTGCTGAGCAAGGAGCCCGATGTGGGACTCGATCCCAGGATGCTGGGATCATGACCTGAGCCGAAGGCAGCCGCTTAACCAACTGACCCACCCAGGCATCCCTATAATTATTATATTTTGAACATAATAGGTAATATAAGGTATATATTTGAACATATAAGATAAATTATATTCACTATATCATCTTTTTAATAAGCAAGAGCACATTATCCTGGGCAGTAAGTTTCCAAAGTTCAAGTGGTCTCCAACTTTTGCAATTAAACCAATTTTGAAAATGGCACTCAGGATAGCATGAAATTGGGCCACATTGTAGGGTTCAGGAAATGAGACATAAGGAAGAAAGTTTCCTCAAAGAAATGAATTAAAATCTGGTTAGGACTTATGTTATTCAGAGTGTATTGGAAATGGTAGAGGATCAAATTGCAGCCATCTTTATTACAAAGAAATACATAGAGCAAAAGTTAATTTAAGATACATTTTCATTTCAAGGGATTATTTTTAAAGTTTCATTACCAGCATTCTCACTTTGTTTGCTGCTGGCTGGTTAAAAAAAAAAAAAATCCCAAGCCAAAACAAAAATTAAACACATCAGCCTTGCCCCTTAGACTCAGTTGCTTATTCTCTTTTGGTAAATGCTACAAATGAAGGTTTTCCCCAAGGCATGTTTTCTTTTTTCTTTTCTATTTTCTGGAAAGAAAACAACAGATTAAGAAACAAAATATCACTTTTCCCGATAGTCACATTTGGAGACTATAATCATTGTAAGAAGATAATGTTGAAAAATCAACCTGAAAAACATTTATCAGGTGCATTATTATATATTGAGCAATATGATGAAATTAGATAGATATAAAATATGGAATTGGTGGTCTAGTTAAGACAGAAACTGAAACACATAAAGCGACAATAGGAAAAGCAGGTTTATAATTAAGCACTGAAAGTGACTCATAAAAGTAACACAGAACAACACTGTTGGATCTCCATAAAGCTAACGTAAAGAGACAGAACACTTCCCTGACCAAGCATAACAAAACACATCAATCCAAAGGGACCGTCTGTCCGATCAGGGACGTCTGAGAGGGAGTAACTGGTTGCATCCCTTACAGATCAGGCAACAAAACCAAAGAGATAACACATCCGTTTGCAATTATGACATTTTATCGTGTTCGTTTCTGTATCCCCAGTGCAAAGGGCGATGCTTGACTGTGTGTAGAGGCTTGTTCCAGATGTTTTAGAAGGCTCTGAGGATATAGTGTTGGACATGAGAGGGAAGTCCCAAACTCTCATGGAACTTACATAAATAAAGACTCTAAGGGATAATGATGAAAGCTACAAAGGGCCAAGTTATCATGAGAAACTCAGGGGAGGAGGATAATCAGGGTTCATCTCTCAGGAAGTGACAGATGTTTCAGCAGAGATTTGAATGACAGACGCCAGCCAGCTAAGGATCCAGACAGGTGCTGTTGGCAGAGGGAATGGCCTCTACCTGGGACAGAGTTTGGTGCGGTGCTGGAACAGAAGGAAAGCCAGTGTGGTTTAATATAGAAAGCAAGGAGCAAAACAACAGAGTTGGAAACACAGCAGCAATGATATTATTTAGACACTTTTAAGTTGAAGTAAATTATCCTAAGTGTGATAAGGCATTGGGTGTTGGTGAAGGCACTACTATTATTCATATTTTTTTAAAGATTTTATTTATTTATTTGTCAGAGAGAGAGAGAGAGCGATCGAGCACAGGCAGACAGAGAGGCAGGCAGAGGCAGAGGGAGAAGCAGGCTCCCTGCGGAGCAAGGAGCCCGATGCGGGACTCGATCCCAGGACGCCGGGATCATGACCTGAGCCGAAGGCAGCCGCTCAACCAACTGAGCCACCCAGGCGTCCCTATTATTCATATTTTTAAAAGATCACTCTAGCTGATGTGTGGAGATGAGAGAGGTAATTTCAGTGGTCAGAGGGAAGGTTGATGGTGACCTGCACAAAGATGAAGGGTTATCGGATAAATGAGTAATTAACATGTATTGGTACCCAGATACCTAAAAGGGAGAAAGAATCGAAGACAATGAGAAGATGTGTGAGCTTGAAAGCTTCTGCGCAGGCTAGAGTCACAAAAATTGAAAGAGTGGGTATCGTAAGGGAAGTGGTAAATATTTTTTGAGCTGTATGGTGATACAGTGGTGATAAAATATAAAGTGGTGATGAAATATGTTCCCAGGAGTCTGTGGGTGAGATGAGACTGAACCTAATAAAAATTAGGAAAGAATGGAAATGATTGGTGCTTGTAAATTATTCTCATAACTATAATACTAAAATCAGAAGTGTGAAATAGTTTATAGAGGGGCAAGAGTGGAATGTGAGATATCCTTAAGAATACTTTTAGACCATTTAATAAAAATATAATTTTTTACTTAAAGCCATAGTCTCACTCTCTAGCAAGTGAGGGCAGGAGATGTGTAAGCCAGCGGTGCCAAGCTGACCTTGAAAACATGACCTATCATTTGTTGCCTTGTCACAATTTACCCCAGTCTGAGAGACCGGAGGATCACATCACTCCCCAGTTTACATCAAAGATGTCATGTGTTGTGTCCAATCCCCCTCCATAAGATGTTAAGTTCTTTAATATCTAGTTTTATATTTCATTCATTGTTTTACATACTCTGAACTTTCTCTCCCAGGGCAATATGTACATCAGCAAATAAGAAATACTTGTTGACTTACACTACACAATCTATTGAAAACTTGTTTACTCATCTTTACCTTTTGAGCTTTTCTCTTTCTCCTTATCACAGTTTAAGAAAACTACATGCCTTCTATTTCCCTACTTCCCCCAAACACTTGCCCTCTTCTAAAAAAATTATTTAAGAGAATAGTTGATACATAGTGTTATATTACTTTCAATTGTATGACATAGTGATTCACCATTTCTGAACATGGTGCTAGGCTCACCACAACAGTAGCTGCCATCTGTCACCATGCAGTGCTGTGACAATACGCCTGACTGTATTCTCTTGCTGCGCCTTTATTCCCATGCCTTATTCATCCTATACCTGGAAGCTTGTACCTCTCATTGCTCTTCACCCACTGTGCTCATCCCTCCACCCTTTTCCCTCTGGCATTTGCCGTCTTTGTACGGACAGTCTTCACTCCAGATATCGTTGCAGACTTGGGCCATTTTCCACCTGATTTGCATGGCTAAAAAGAACCATATGAGAAAAATGTGAGATCTGTAAAGATCCTGAATAGTTGGGCCTGAACAACACAGAAAAGGAATTAAAGTTCTGTCTTCCTAAAGGAAGATCCCAAGAGAACGTAAAAAAAACATCATGCCAAACAAGGAATACTGTGTGACCTAAGGTTCTTACACACAAGGAATCAAGAAAAAAGTCAAAGATGTTACAAATACAACAGTGAATGCAAAATCCGAGTGACTCTGAAGACTTGAGTTTGAACTTAGGACCAAGGTTTGTTTTGTGATTAGTGGAAGGATAAATTTAGTGGAAAAAATAAATTCAAGAAATGTTCAGAAATACATCCAGTGTTACTTAGAAGCAGATCTAAAAATAAGACACTGAAAGAGACATCCAGTAGCCCATGAAATTCAGAGATCCGGGTGCCGAATGAAAGTGACCACCAAATGTCACTCAAAAGCACAAGCAAAAGCATTAGACCCCCAAATAAGCCATTTTTTGCTTTATGGATACTTTTTATATTCACCCATTCCTGGCTCAGGCTTCTGCAGAGGACCTTCCCGTGTGAGATGGCGAAAAACCTACTCCTCCCTCTTTACAGATGTGGCCTCAGTCAGGGAGGATGCTATGCTTACTTCCTCCTGAATTCAATGCCCAAGGGTTCATGTGAAAATCAGCCCCACAGTAAACCCTGATTTCGTGGTCATATGCCCGCTGTGAGATGGTGTGTTAGACACCACACTCCTGTCCTGTTATAAGATGTGTTTCCCTCAGCTGGGATTTGGCTCACCCTTTTCCATTTCTCTACTCTAGGAGCAGTTTATCTCTTAAATAAAACAAATAACACTGTCAGAAAGTTTATCCTAATAATTAGCTTGAATTTATTGCTCTAAAAGCATTAAATCTTCCTCTTTCATAGGCATTTAGAACTTAGAAACATTCATGCATCATTACCCACATTCTTTCTGAATTATGGTTTCACCAGGCAGAGTCAAATCTCTCACTGTTTCTTCAACCCTGCTTGCTGTCCTTCAGACCCTCCTGCTTTCCTACACTTTCTCCACCGATTACCAGCATCTCTGTTGCCTTGAGGTACCTGATGTGTAAACGTCTCAGATGCAGTGCTTCACTGACAGGTCCCTACTTCTTCCCCAAAACTGAGCAATGTCTTTACCGATGTATCAAATGTTGACTTATTTTCTATCTGATGGAATCCATAGATAGTTTCCATAACCCACATTTCTTGTTGGATAAACAGGATAAAGGGATGTCAGCTGTACTGTAAAGCTTGAGAGAATAAACTTCTGAAAGCCTTCTACCTTTTTTTCCATTTTTATTTGTTCATTTATTCAGTGAGGTTCACATCGGTTTATGTCTGTAGCTTTGAAATATTCCTAACACTCTTTCTTGAGTATTGCAATGGATGCCCTTTGGTTCTTTAATCTAACTTCAGGCAGTGTCAGTTGACATGGCCAAGTGGAGCTTCGTCTTCAAGGCTAAACCATACTGATCAGGATGGACACTTGATAGCTTATCAATTCACCAGTATTCTTGGGATTCCACCAACTCTGCCTCTTGCCACTTAAAACATATCCCTTATTGCTCAGAGCTCATCCAACTGATTGGCAGCACTCCCCACTGTGACATTATCCTTTAGTTTTGCTTTGCTTGGCAGAATCTCTCACATTATTTACACCATATAATCACTAATTAAAAAATTACAGTCAGAGATGACACACAAGAATTCGAACGTTGTAGAAGTGACTATAGTCGTTAACTTAGGTCTGTAGTTTGTTTCTCTTGGAATTCATTTTGTCCTAAATATTCTGACCAAAAACTTAAAAACAAAGAAAAACATACTCTATGGTCTTCTTGCTTACCAACAGATAAACGTTCATTCTAAAAGTGTAAGTTGAATAATAGCCACCAAGCCGGCAGTGGAATGCAATCTAAACATTCAGGGAAAATAAAATCTGAGTACGACCAGCTCGTTATTTGAGACTGTGAGAACCGAGACTGTGCCAAATGTGAGATTCTTACTAACCCTTACCGCATACCTGACATCAGAACAAGTCACTCAGAAAGGGTCTAGCCAACACCATGACTTTCTCTAAACATTTCCTCCAAGCATCCTTTAGTGGAAGTTTAAATTTCACATCTTCAGGCTAAAATGAAATTCCTTAAGTCTTTCCTTGCATGACTTGTTTTGAAACACAATAAGCTTTCTCCTGATTGACCAAAATTATTATGCCTGTGTGCAGTTTCCAAGATTTAAATTGGGAATAAATCTTAGTGGGATAAAATGTCTGGCACTGTTTCTTTGCTGGGTATAAAGAAGTGTGGGTGGGAAAGCTCTTAGAAGAGTGTAAAGGGAATTCACATTTTGGACCCTGACCGCTCCACCACCTTCTGAATACCTCTATCATCACTGACTTCAGATCACTAGGACTTGAGCAATTCCTGAGCATTCCTGACCCCCAGCTAGCAGGGACACTTCATTGCCTTCATGCTTTAAGAGGTGTTTTGTTGTTGTTTTTTTTCCCCATTCCGAGATATTTCCTATATTTTCTTCTAAGTTATTTTTTCTAATGGTTTCTTTGAAAAAAACATTAACTTTTAAATGCATCTAGCATTTGTTTTGCTGTATAATGTAAAGTGAGAATCTAATTTGTTTTTTTTCTCTAAAGAGTCCATTTCAACACCACCCTACCTCTAAATGAATAGTATTTTTATCCTACAGGTACAGATGTTAAAAAAATCAATAATTGGGTAATCAGATTTCCAAGCGACCTGCTAACTTAGTCAGTCAAAGCCCTTACTAATAAAATAATCCAAACAACTACATATTGGCGCAAAAATGGTTGAGGAAACAGCTATGTAAGCCCCTCACAATAATGGAGTGTTAACGTCACTGTGAAATCGTTTTAAGAACAGGAAAGTCCTATTTATCCTCCTCTCCATTACATGAATATGCTTCTCATTCCCTCCTCATGCATGTCCAACCTTGAACCTTCCTCCTCTGCTTCCCATAAGCTCAAACTCTCCTCAAACCTCTGTTTTCACGTCCCAGAGCGTTGTTTCCCATTAAAATTCTCTGGGAAGAACATGTACGTCATGTTGTTCTGACCCTTCTGTGATGGAAGGGAAGGAGGTGGCTTTGGAGTTGGACAAACTCGGTTTCCGATGTTGGCTTCATTACGTAGCTGTTGGTGGCTTTGGGCAAATCGCACGGCCACTCTGGACCTCACTCTCCATATCTGTCCACTGGGGATCTCTGAGACATAAGAATATTAGCTCTGATGTAAACGTGCCGCCTTCTAGTAGAGAGCCCTGGTGGCTTTTATCGTTGTTGTGTGAGTTTGCTTTGCCTCCAGGCTGGGACTCTCGAGATAGGTCCACAGAAGAGCACAAACACATGTGACTCGGAGACCCTGGACTTGGACGAGGGTGCACCACCTTCGGAGAGAAGATGAATGTATTTTCACTGTGGGATAGTTACAGGATGTTGGCCAAAGCACTACTGAAAGTTCATGTATAGAAATGAAGATGTAGGTAACTGCATAGCCAAAGGCACGGAGTATACTTGTTTGTTTTTATTTTTGTTTTTGTATAGTAACTCCATCTGTTTCCTAACAGTGCTCTTCCACAGTTTGATGGAACCGTGTGAAAAGTGCTCTGTCCTCCTCTAGCTGGAAGATAAGCAACGAGTCTACATTTTAAATTTAAAATTTTATTTTATTTTATTAATTCCAGTGTGGTCAACATATAGTGTTATACTAATAAATCAGGCTATTTGTATCTAAATTTTCTAGAGTTTAATCTTAAGCACACTGACAAGGGCTGAAAACTGAGTATTAAGCGTGGAGGGGGGGATGCTAGGAGAGCCAGTCGTCTTTTCCTGCTACAAGGATGATGTCTAGAGCCACCCTGGTTTCTGATCTTCCTAGGTCTGGTCCTGCAGCTTTCCCTTTGATTCACGGACTGTCCTATATTCTCCCAATGAGTTCAGGCTAGCCAGAGTCCATTTCTCTAACTGGCAAAGAAGAGCTTGAACTAACAGAATCTGGACTTGGTAAGGGAAGCCGACACTTCAAAGCTCGGGAGCTCGCAGGAGGTTTTCATAGCCAGTGTGTGTTACTTCCAGGATATGATCCTAAACACTTTAATTTTAGAGTTAGCTCCCTTCTGCCACTGGCTCTTGCCACACATGCCATTGTGGATCTCTTGAGATCTGGGCTTCAGGAAGCTCCCCGTGTGCTTCGGGGAAGTGCACTGGTGCCAGGTTAGGAAAACAACAATAACAAGGACGCAAATGACATCTCTTAGAAAATCTCTCTGGGTGTAGCACATGTTTTCATGCCTACACACCATGTCCCATGCCTTTTGAGTTTAAGAAATTTATGTTTGATTTTGAGCCACAGTGGGTCCTTACCTGCTGCTGAAGCCTGAAGGGAGAAGTCATAAAGCCAAGCACATATACCGGTAGCCGCGTCTGCTAACTCCCCTCTCACACCTGCCAGTGAAAAAAGCCTGCTCTTACACGAACCAATTTCTGCACCTCCCAGCTAAGCTAACCCATTCTCTTGTCCCAGCTAACCGATTCCTTCAGAAATTACTGAACACCTGCTCAATGCAAGCCACCTTGCTGCTGTCCGCTTCCCTAGGCGCGCTCCCCTTTCCTGCCGCTCCCTCTCTGATGCGTGCTTTTCTGAAGTTCGGGGCTCTCCTGTCTTAAAAAAACAAAAACAAATCCCTCCACCTAAGGTTCTCCTCCACCTAGTGACCTTTCTCTTTCTTCCCCTTCACAGTATTTCTCAAATGTGGGTTCTCACTGCGTGTGGAACTGATTCTCGATTTGGGTTGAGATCGGGCTGCAGTTTCACTGCAGGGAAACTGAAAGTGGGGAGAGGGAAGAGGTGAAGTCACCCCAGGAGACAGTGAGGACAGCTGGGCTCCACCCGCAGGGCTGCTTCTGTCTGTCCCCGGCCCTGAGTGTATATCCACAGCAGGTGGCAGCTGGTCTGGCAGCTCGATGACCCACCACTCAAGGAAGCCAACAACCCCTGAGCCTACACACACTCCCTCCAAAGCTAGATGTACATATCGTGGTAGTCAGCCTCCTCTTTGGGCTGCAGCTGCTTCACAGGGTTGGCTTCAGACCTGCTGGGTACAGAAATATACTCGGGGGAGAGATTGGGGATGATTACTGACCAGTCTGATGTGCCCTCAGCAAGCTGGCCAGCTGTCATTGCACAGTGCTGTTGGGGAATGGGTCCATGGTGTACTCCATGGTGCTGCATTTGGCCAAGCCCCTCCGGAAGTTCTAGGCCGATGCTTCTCTGTGTGAGTAAAAAGCATTGTTCTATCCAGTGCTTGGTTATGTTGTGTTTTCCTTGGTGACTCTGATGCCAAGATGCAGTGGACACAAGTGTTTGGACTCTGCTGGGTGGCTGGCACCGTGATGATCTTTCTTCTCCTCCATGTTGTTGGAGTCCTGCCACGGCACTAATGACTGGTACACAGTGTTCTGCTGGACAGACTGCTGATGGGTACCTGGGTTTCTTTTGGGTGATAAGAAATTCTCTAAACTTAGATCATCATGATGGTTGCACAACTCTACAAATATACAAACAGATGACAAAAAAAAAAAACCTCACTTTTCTCTTGGGTGAATTAGAGCCATTCCATCTCCATTTGCCACATCATTTCTCCTGTCTTGTGTGCCTTGTCAGGCCACCTCTATCGTATGGCAAAACCTCATGTACTGGTTTGTGAGCTAATTCGTGCTGTCAGTGAGTCCGTCCCTACCCCATATCTTTTTAAAATAGCTTTCTAATCTTTATATTTAGAGCCACAAGTCTCCTGTTTTCCCTCTTCAGAAATGAATTAGCTATTCTTTGCCTTTTGCTGCTCTGCATAAATTTAAAAATCGACCTGACAAAAAGTCCTGTTGGGACTAATTTTGTTCTTTGTGAATACAGAGTCTATTTATCTATAATTGCTACACAGTTATTTTGTGGGGACTCTTCTATCACTGTTGATCATGAGTTTATCACTAATTCCTTGGGACAATTTTCTAGGTAGCAAACTGTGGAGTAAATTATGTTCTGTCCCCCATCAAACATCATGTTATAAATTTTTTATTTTTTTATTTTTAATTTTTTTTTAAGATTTTGTTTATTTGACAGATCACAAGTAGACAGAGAGGCAGGCGGAGAGAGAGGAGGAAGCAGGCTCCCCGCTGAGCAGAGAGCTCGATGCGGGGCTCGATCCCAGGACCCTGAGAGCATGACCTGAGCCGAAGGCAGAGGCTTTAACCCGCTGAGCCCCCCAGGCGCCCATGTTATAATTTTTAAAACCATACAGAGTAGTTGGAAAGAAGAACAAAATACGTTCATGCATCAAACATCTACTTGGAACAGCTGCCAGCATTTTGCCATTTCAAAGATGCAGACATTGTGACTCTCCTAAAAATAAAGGCATGCCTACATCTTTTAAAAATAAAATTATTTTTATAACCACAGTACTGGTATTACCCGAGATAAAACTAACCTTCAACCTCTAATATAACAGAGTGTCGGTCCGTATTTAAATGTCCTCCAGTTGTCCACCAAGTATCTTAATTAGTTGGTTTTCTTATGAAAAAAAAAATCCACTTAAAGTTTACCCATCATATTTAGTTGTGTATCTCTTTAGTCTCTCTCAAGAGCGTCTCAATACTTTTTTTTTTTTTTTTAAACAACATCAAATTTTAGAAAGACTGGGGCAGTTGTCTTGGAGAACTGCTCTAGTCAGAATTTGCTGGACTGATTGCTTCCATCTGGATGTCAGTTAGCGAGCTTCTTTTATCCCCTGTATTGCTGTAAACTGGAAGTCTGGTTTAAAGGAATAATTAGCTTCAGGTCAACCATGTTCAATAAGGGTACTTTATAGGGAATGCTGTTCACTTCGTATTACGTTACATCAGGTGGCATATAAAATCAAATTGTCTTACTCTTGGAGATGTCAAATTTGAGCACTTAAGAGGGCGAGAGTCAGATCTTTCCGTTGTAAAGTCATGTGTGTTTTCATCCTTGCAATTAGAAAGTAAAACGTGAGGAGGTGGTTTGGCTTCCTGTGAGTAGATCCTTTTTTTCCCAGCTTTATTGAGGTGTGATTAACAAATGAAATTGTAAGCACTTGAAGTGTGCAGCGCGATGATCTAGTTTACATGGACACCGTGAAAGGGTTTCCACCAGCAGGTCACTGACCGTCCCTCACGCCACATATTTACGTGTGTGTGTGTGTGCGTGTGAAAACGCAGGTCTAGCCTTAGCAAGTTTCAGTTAAACAACACAGTATTCTCAACTCTAGTCACCGTGTGATACGATATTAGATCCTCAGACCTGATTCATTCCGTTTGTACCCCGTACCTGTGCTCTCCCTGTGCTGTGTACCCCGTACCTGTGCTCTCCCAGCAGCAACCCTCTACGTTGTTTTTATGAGTTCGACTTTGTTTTTTCAGATCCCACATATCACTGATACCGAACAGTCCTTGTCTGTATCTGTCTGGCTTATTTCACTAAGCCTGATCTGGTTTCATCCGTGTTGCTGCAAATGGCAGGGTTTCCTTTTTTAAAGGCTGAAAGTCACCCGGTTGTGTATGCACACGCCACATTTTCTTTATTCATTCACCTGTTGACGGACACTTGGGTGGTTTCTGTACCTCGACTGTTACAAATGACGCTGCCGTAAATCCCAGAGCACAGGTATCTCCACCAGATAGTGATGTCGTTTCCTTTGGAGGTGTCCCCAGCACTGGGATTGCGGGATCACATCGTAGCTCTGTCTCTCCTTTCCTGAGAAACCTCCACACTGCTTTCCACAGAGGCTACATCAGTTTATACTCCCCGCCCCCCCAGAGCGCACGAGGCTTCCGTTTGTCCAGGTCCTCACCGTGGCTAGTCATCTCTTTCTTTTGGTAACAGACATCCTAGCGGTATGAGGTGACATCTCACCGTAATGTTGACTTGCATGTCCCTGGTGATTAGTGATGTTCAGGACCTTTTCACATACCTGTTGGCCATTTGTGTATCTTCTTTAGGAAAGTATCTACCCAGGTCTTTGGTCCATTTTAAATTTGGGCTATTTGTGGGTTTTGTTTTGTTTTGCTATTAAGTTGTGGGAGTTCTGAATATTTTGGACATTAACCCTTTATTGGATATGTGGTTTGCAAATATTTTCTTCCATTTTATAGGTTGCCTTTACATTTTGTTGATAATTTCTTTTTCTGTGCAGAAATTTTTTGTTCCTTTTATTGTCTTTATTTTTTATTTATATATTTTTTAATAAACATATGATGTATTATTAGCCCCAGGGGTACAGGTCTTTGAATCGCCAGGTTTACACACTTCACAGCACTCACCATAGCACATACCCTCCCCAGTGTCCATAACCCCACCACCCTCTCCCTACACCCCTCCCCCTGGCCCCCCTCAGTTTGTTTTGTGACATTAAGAGTCTCTTTTGGTTTGTCTCCCTCCCGATCCCATCTTCTTTCATTTATTCTTTTCCTACCCCCTTAACCCCCACCCCCGTTGCACTTCCACTTGCTCATATCAGGGAGATCATATGATAATTGTCTTTCTCCGATTGACTTATTTCGCCAAGCATAATACCCTCTAGTTCCATCCACGTTGTCGCAAATGGCAAGATTTCATTTCTTTTGATGGCTGCATAGTATTCCATTGTGTATATATACCACATCCTCTTTATCCATTCATCTGTGGATGGACATCTAGGTTCTTTCCATAGTTTGGTTATTGTGGACATTTCTGCTATAAACATTGGGGTGCACGTGCTCCTTCGGATCACTACGTTTGTATCTTTAGGGTAAATACCCAGTAGTGCATTTGCTGGGTCATAAGGTAGCTCTATTTTCAACTTTTTCAGGAACCTCCATGCTGTTTTCCAGAGTGGTTGCACCAGCTTGCATTCCCACCAACAGTGTAGGAGGGTTCCCCTTTCTCCGCATCCTCGCCAGCATCTGTCATTTCCTGACTTGTTCATTTTAGCCATTCTGACTGGTGTGAGGTGGGATCTCATTGTGGTTTTGATTTGTATTTCCCTGATGCCCAGTGATGTGGAGCACTTTTTCATGTGTCTGTTGGCCATCTGGATGTCTTCTTTGCAGAAATGTCTGTTCATGTCCTCTGCCCATTTCTTGATTGGATTATTTGTTCTTTGGGTGTTGAGTTTGCTAAGCTCTTTATACATTTTGGATACTAGCCCTTTTTCTGATATGTCATTTGCAAATATCTTCTCCCATCTGTGCAGAAGATTTTAAACTTGATGTAGTATAACGTGTTTATTTGGCTTTTGTTGCCTTAACTTTTGGTGTCAAATTCAAAAACTCATTTCCAAGATGAATTTTAAGGAGATTATTTCCACTGTTTATTTCTAGGGGTTTCAGGTCTTAATATTCAAGTCTTTAATCCATTTTGATTTTTGTGTATGGTATAAGATAGGGATCTCATTTCTTTTTCTTTTCTTTTTGTTTCTTTCTTTTTGCACGTGGCTATTCGGTCTTCCCAACATCATTTGTTGAAGACACTATCCTTTCTCTTGTATATTCTTGGCTCCTTTGTCAAAAATTAGTTGCAAAAGATATACACCAATATATACATAATATATTGACCATATGTTAGCTGACCATTAGTTGACCATGAATTTATTTCTATTCCATTGATCTATGTGTCTGCTTTAATGCCAATACCAAATTATATTATCTTTTATTCTGTTAATGGAGTTTATGGCATTTATTGATTTGTTAATGGTGAACCATCCTTGCATCCCTAGAATAAATTCCACTTGATCATGGTATATGATCCTTTCAATGTACTATTGAGTTCAGTTCACTAATATTTTGTTGAGGATATTTACACTTATGTTCAAGAGGGATATTGGCTTTTAATTTTCTTGTTTTAAATTAACATATAATGTGAGGTGCCTGTGTGGCTCAGTGGGTTAAAGCCTCTGCCTTCAGGTCAGGTCATGACCCCAGGGTCCTGGGATCGAGCCCCGCATCGGGTTCTCTGCTCAGCAGGGAGCCTGCTTCCTCCTCTCTCTGCCTGCTTCTCTGTGATCTCTGTCTGTCAAATAAATAAATAATCTAAAAATAAATTAATTAATTAATTAATTAACATATAATGTATTATTGGCTTCATATTTTGAAAGTATCCTTGTCTGGTTTTGTTATCATGGTAATGGTGGACTCATAAAATGACTTTGGAAGTGTTCCTTCTATTTTTTTTTTTTTTTTTTTTTTTGAAGAATTTGGGAAAGACTGATACTGATTCTTCTTTAAATGTTTGGTAGAATTCACCAGGAAGCCATCTGGTCCTGGACTTTTCTTTGCTGGGAGGTTTTTCATTTTTTATTCAATTTCCTTAAAAGTAATTTATCTATTCAGGTTTTCTATTTCTTCATGATACAGTCTTTGTAGGTTGCATGTTTCCTGGAATTTATCCATTTCTTCTAGGTTGTCTATTTGCTGGTGTGTAATTGTGCATAGTTGTCTCTCATGACCCTTTCTGTTTGTGTGGTGTCACTTGTCTCATCTTTCTTAGTCTAGCTGACAGCTTGTCAATTCTGTTGAGCATTTTAAAAACTAACTCAGCGTCATTGGTCTCTTCTATTGTCTTTTTAGTTTCTATTTCATCGGTTTCTACTCTGACCTTTGTTAATTCCTTTTTTGTACTAAATTTGACCTTATTTTTCTCTTGCTATAATTTTTTGCTTAAAGTCTATTTTGTCTGACATAAGGATATCTGATGTAAGTATAGCTAGCTACCCCGGCTTTCTTTTGATTTTTATTTACATGGAATATCGTTTTCTGTCCCTTCATTTTCAGTCTATATGTTTTCTTAAAGCTGAAGTGAGCCTTTTGTGGGTAGCATCAAGTTGGGCCTTTTTTTTTAACTTTTCCTTTTTTTTTTTTTAATACATTCAGGCACTCTAGGTCTTTCGATTGGAGAGTTTAGTTCATTCACAATTAAATTAACTATTGATAGATATGGATTTACTCTTGCCATTTTATTATTTTCTCACTGTTTTATAATTCCTTGTTCCTTTTTTCTCTCTTGCTTTTTTCTTCAGTGATTTGATGATTTTCTGTAGTGTATGCTTGAATGCCTCTCTCTTGATCTTTTGTATGTCTACTCTATGTTTTCTGCTTTGTGGTTATAATGTCTTACATAAAACATATTTATTACAGCCTATTTTAAGTTGATAATAACATTAATGTATAGAAAAGCACTACAGTTTTACAGCACTCCCAACATTTTATGGGTTTTTTTAGATGTTATTTCTTTATTTGTCAGAGAGAGAGAGAGAGAGCACAAGCAGGGGGGAGCAGTAGGCAGTGGGAGAAGGAGGCTTCCTGCTGAGCAAGGAGCCCAATGTACGGATTTGATCCCAGGACCCTGAGATTTTTTTTTTTACATAAAATATGATTTAATGTAGGGTGTCTGTAGAGCTCAAAGCAGAATTTAGTGAAGCGGTGTAACATATGGAAAGAACATGCCTTTGGAGTCAGGTAGACCTCCCTACAGATTCTTGTATATGTGTCTTTGGTGGTCTGTGAATCTTTTTGAGCCTCAGTTCTCTGTAAATTGAGGATGTGAATACCCATTTTGCAAGGCTAATAACTTGAACCTGATTGGAATAATGAGTGTGAGGCTCTTTAAGCCATGCTGGGAGCCCATGGCAGATGTGTTTCTCAAGCACCAGGACTATTACTCCCATCCTTGTTCATGAGCACAGGCAACAGAAAGCCTGGGCCAAAGGCAGGGGTCCAACCGACTGAGCCACCCGGGCATCCCAACATTTTATGTTTTGATGTCAGTTTACATTGTTTTATACTGTGTATCCATTATTGCAGCTGTAATTATTTTTAGTAACTAATACTAGAGTTTAATAATACTAGTGTTTAATAATACTAGAGCTATAAATTATTTACCCGTCTACAATATTGGAGTGTTTTAAATTTAACTATATATTTATTTTTACCAATGAGTTTTATGCTTTTGATGTTTTTATATTGCTAATTAGTGTCCTTCTGTTTCAGCTTGAAAAACTCTCCTTAATGTTTCTTGTAAGGTTAGTCTGGTAGTGATGTTTCTCTTCAGGTTATCTTCAGAATGCTTTATCATAATCTCCTTCAATTCTGAACAACTTTGCCAAGTAGTTGACAGGTTTTTTTTCTTTCATCATTTCGAAAATATCACCCTTCTCTTCTGGCTGGCAAAGCTTCTGCTGAAAAATCTGCTGAATGTATTAGGGGTTCCCTTGTATGTGACATGTTGCTTTTCTCTTGCTATTTTTAAGATTCTCTCCTTGTCTTTAACTCTTGACAATAATTACAATGTGTCTTACTGTGAATCTCTCGAATTAATTTTATATAGTATTCTTTGGGCTTCTTAGATCTGGGTGTTTCTTTTTTTCCCCTCAAGTTATAGAAGTTTTCACATACTCTCCAGTTCTTGAAATGTTTCCTTTTATAGTCTTTGACACAGCATTTCTGGTTTTGCTTTTGTCTTCTTGCCTACATCTTGGTGTTGCAAAGTCTTTCTTCCATCTACTCTTGAGAGTTCTTTTCTAAATCCAGAGTCTTTCTTACTCTAAACATATTCTCTTCCTTTAATAGCTTCACTTTTCATCTCTATGACAATGATTCTCAAGTAGTTTCCTAAACCAAGATCTTTTACTCATAGCTCACATTATGTACCTAACTGCCTATTTGAACATTTCTTTTTTGTGTTTCAAAGACACTGCAAACTCATGAATCCCAACTTAAATTCTTTAATCCATTACTTTCTAAGTTTTCCTCCTTTGCAAACCTACTCATCCTCTTAAGCACAGCTATCAATGATTTATTACCAACCATGTAACTAGCCAAGCCCCAAACGTGGTGCTCCTTCCTGCTTCTCTCCCTTCTCTACGCCTCAGTGTCCTGATGATTCCACCTCTGCCATCTGCCGACTCAGTCCATTTACTACAATTACTATTGCCGTCACCTTAGTTCAAGTCCTTACCACCTCTAACCTGGATTATACCACAGCCTTCTATCTGCCCTACAATAATTTTCTCCTTCCGCTGTACTACTCATACTGTAGTCCAAGTAAATTTTCAAAAATATAGCTAAATCACATCCTTCACTGCTTAAAATTTTAATGACTCAATCTGTTCTCAGGATAAGGTCTGCACTCCTTAACATGGCTTACAAAGTCAATAATTTAGCCCCTTCCTCATTCAATATTTTATCTCACTACTCTTTCATGGTATACTCTACATTCTAGTAATACCAAATTTTTTTTATTTGACAGATAGAGATCACAAGTACGCAGAGAGGCAGGCAGGGGTGTGGGGGGGGGACCAGGCTCCCCACTGAGCAGAGAGCCGGATGCGGGGCTCGATCCCAGGACCCTGAGATCATGACTTGAACCGAAGGAAGAGGCTTAACCCACTGAGCCACCCAGATGCCCCAATTTGTTCAGTTTTTAAAAAAATATTTTATTTATTTATTTGACAGAGAGAGACACAGCAAGAGAGGGAACACAAGCAGGGAGAGTGGGAGAGGGAGAAGCAGGCTTCCCGCCGAGCAGGGAGCCCAATGTGGAGCTTGATCCCAGGACCGTGGGATCATGACCAGAGCCAAAGGCAGACGCTTAACGACTGAGCCATCCAGGCACCCTGAAATTTGTGCAATTTTTATAAACAATTCTGGGACTTTGTTCATAGTTCCTGCCCTCTTCTCTCATAGGTCATTCCCATGACCTTTTAGGACTCATCTTAGATCTTCTGTCATCTCTGAAGGCCTTTCTGATCCACTACAGCCTCAAAAATGAACTGGGGGTACTTCCCTCTGATTCCATACACCTGGTTCTTATCCTTCCCATAGAGCTTTTCATATTGTTCTTATAATAGGACTACTGGTTTGTATCTCCTATTAGATGATGAGTTTTTTTGAGAGAGAAGACATCTTCACAACTTATCACTACCACTTGCACAGAACCCGTCATATGACACTCAGTGAGTAACCGCTAAACCAGTAGGGAATTACACGCAGACATCTACAAACGAATGACTTACATTCAAACGTTTATCCCCGAGTTGTTAAGCTCTCTACCGATATTTCCCTTCATTTATTAAAAAATATATGAACATCGTTCTCAGCTGGGTCTGACCTGTAAAACAATGTAAATAAAAGTCAGGGGCGCCTGGGTGGCTCAGTGGGTTAAAGCCTCTGCCTTTAGCTCAGGTCATGATCCCGGGGTCCTGGGATCCAGCCCCGCATCGGGCTCTCTGCTCGGCAGGGAGCCTGCTTCCCCCTCTCTCTCTGCCTGCCTCTCTGCCTACTTGGGGTCTTTGCTGTCAAATAAATAAATAAAATCTTTAAAAAACTAGTAATCCTCACTACCATTTCCACATCGCAGAACTTTTGTAATCAAATTGGGAATCTGGTACATATAAAGTATTACTGCATCTTACCCACAAAACACTTTGACAACTCTGTGATAGAAATAAGGGTTCCTATTTTGCGGATGAATAGAGAGATGGAGAGAGATTAAGCAATTTCTGTAAGATCACTTACGAATAAATTTTAGGAGCTACTAGTTAAGCCCAGGGTCACCTGCCTCCAAAGCCTGCAGTTTTTCCATTGTACCATGCTGCCTTTTTTGTGGCAATGGAAAAAAACACAAAGTCATTGGACTGAAGAATTGGATTGTAAAATGTTTAGTTTTTGCCCTAAGCAAATAAAACCTTACTCTTGTTTTCTCTGTATGTCCCCCCGGTTTATCCCAGATCCTTCAATCACAGGCATGTGTGTGAACAAGACAATATATGATCTTTAAAAAGAACAAGGCTATCTTCTGAGATTTGGTGAGGTCCCTCCTGGCAGCGCTGTCACGGTCACTCTCAAATATCAGGGGCAGATGCGGCCTATTAGGAGTTACAAGGCCAGCTGTTGTTTTCGGTCATTAGACTTTTGAAACCAACTGGGAAAAATCTCCCTCTGCCAAGAGGCCAGTCTCCAGGTTCTGCAACAAATATCAATTCCAATTTGGTTGAAGCTGTGCAGGGTTGTGGTTTTTTTTCTTTCCAGTTTTCATGGTTCCAGAAGTGATTCTCTGCACATTGGTTGGAGCTTAACCTGAAGCATGTCATATTTTCCATCTAGATTGAAGAAGATGTGCATTTATTTATGCCTTCTAAAACTGAGCTGGGACACACGTTTTCCATCGAGATCGAAGATGTACTTTTATTTACGCCCCCTAAGCCAGAGCTGAGGCATAATGCTTGTTGGGACTTTGAGCTCAGAACAGTGCATAATTTGCAGAACCAATCTTCTTGCCTTAGACAATGGAAAAAGGGATTATAATTTGTTTTTCTCTCTTGTGAACAGTTACATTGTCCAGTCAAGGTTATTAGCCATCCAGAAATTTGCGAGTGGTTCTCCTTGGCAAAATTTGATTTTGGGTTTGACAGCAATGCTGGTGATTTCATAGCATTTTAGAATCATGAAGTGTTAACATTGGAAAGGACTTTGGAGATCACATAATCCAAATACCTCATTTTACAGAGGAGGACATTGATGTTCAGAGATGTTTCAAGGTGGCAGGAGTCATAAAGCTAGCATATGAGCTAGTCCTGGAAATCAGAGCTTCTGATCCCAGTTTAGTTCTCTTTCCATTACTCTACGGCTGCCTCCTTTTACTTAGCTGACATGTCAGACTTCATTTGCTCTCACTCTGCCAGCAATTTCCAATTCAGGAGGGGAGCACTTTGAAGTAGGGACATGGAAACAAATCAAGTTTTATTGAGCATATACTTATTGGGTTTTAAAACAAATACTCAACACAGCATTCAGCATGGTGCTTTGTACATAAATAGCTTTCAATCATTCTTCTATCCATTTATTCAGCCAACAGATATATATTGAGCACAAATAATGGATGCATATGAAGATGGAATCCACTGTTCATTTCTATAAGATAAGTAAGAGCTGATTCCTGCCCTAAAGGAGCTTACAGTTCAGTGGAACACACAGGTATGCATGTTAATCATGTATATAATTAAATGATTATTAAGTGTTTATCTATTTATAATTATATATTATTTATATAGCAGTGATTGTATATTATAATTAATTATAACAAATTAATTATAATAAATTATAATTGTATATATATTTATATATAAGCAATTACTAATTGTTTAATTAATAATTACAAGCAAAAATATATTCAAGGACAAAGGCATAATAAAAGCACTACAGAAAGATGAACTTTTACAAAAAAAAGCCTTACTGAGTAGGTAGCATATGAAATCAAATAATGTTATCAATAGAATCCAATGTGAGGAATAACACTATAGGTCATAGAGAAAAGAGCATGGACAAAGGCACAGAAGAGTGGAAGGACATGTGATATTCTGAAATCACAGAAGGGGATAGGAGCAAGATAGGGAGGTAGAAAGGCAAAATGACATCAGCTCTTGGTGGGTCCTGGATAACAGACACAGGAATGTAGATGTTACCACGTGAACAATGGGAATAGTAGCATGAGGGAACTAAGATGATCCAATTTGCATGTTTGGGGACAGTGTGTATGTTGTACTGGAAAACCAAGAGAAGAGAGATAATAATTATTAAGTAATTACAAATTTATCTCTACCCAGTGTAAATTAGGTAATCTTACTGATTGTGTTTGATTATGCCACTTTCTCGTTTACGATCCTATATTGTTAAACCTTTAAAATCTAAAATCTTCAGCTCTTCACCAGATTCCTATCCCACACCATGAACAAAAACAAATGCAATAAAATCTTTATGTTTGTCCACTGGTGCGTTATTTACAAGATGCTTTCTAATACATTGTTCCATTTGATCTTCAAAATTGTAGACAGGAAGAGGTTAATATCTTCATTTCATAGATGATAAAATAAAGGCTCAGAAGGACTAAGGTCAACTTATTGAGGGACTATTATGCATGTTATTACAGCCCTCCCCTTCTCTAAGTTTACACATCTAGTAAATGGAAGTGACCTCCCAGGTTCTTGACTTCTCTTCTCCAATGATATTGTCCTCAGCCACATCTTCCCATGGTCATTCTTTGACTTTGTCACTGCCAACAAGTGCAACATCTCCATATTTTTTCATTCTTCTCCTATTTTTCCGCTCACTCTCGTTGCCAGTCTAGCCTCAGTCATCTTTCAGCCTCACTACAATGAATAACCCTACACGTTTCTCACTGGATGTCATTCCTTCCACGTCTCTTCCCTTCCCTTACATAGCATAAATTTATAGCTAATCATTAGAATCTCCCCATTATACACATTCTTAATAACCTTGCCTTCTCACTGTGTCAAAGCCACAGCCCATAAGCCAAACTATGGGCTAGTCCATTTACTGCGTTACTGTTGTAGATGACTAACACCTTCTCTTCTCTCCTCAGATGTCCAACACCTCCTCCCTAATCCCCATTTGCAGCTGATGACCTTGTGTCCTGCTCTACTGAGAAAACTGAAACAAATAGAAGTTTTAGACTCCCATCATCCCATCAGATTACCTGTCAGCATATGCAGGCACCTACTCTTCCTTCCTCCTGTTACTAAACATAAACTCTCTCTTTGCTCCCACATAAGCCAAGCTATCTACGTGCACAGAACAGACTCCATCCCCTCTCACCTGCCTAAGAACATTAAGAAGTTCTCCCCTCTCCCACATGACAATTCCAACCAGCATACAAATACCTTGTTTCCTCCATCTGAAGAACAAAAAGAAAGATACCGCTTCACCTTTCAATCTTTCATCTTTCATCTTTCACCATTCCTTTGCTTCCCTCTGTAGCACAGCCTTGTCTATACTTGGTGCTTCCAATTTCTCTCAGGTCTGAAACTCATTTTAATTACCTCCTCCCTATTAAAAACAAGGTCACTAATGGCTTCCCCAAGGCTGAGCTCAGTGATCAATTCTCAGGCTTCATCTTCCTTACACCATCAACAATATTTGACACTGTTGATCACTTGTCCTTGATATATTTTCTTTATCCATCTTTCACAACATTAACTTTCCTGTATTTTCTCCTGTTATTCTCCTTTCAACTTCTTTTTGTTGGTTTCTCCTGGTCTCCCTTACTCAGTGTTGCAGAGCTCCAGAGTTCAGTCCTTTGTCTCTTTTTCTTTAACTACACTCATTTTTTTTTTGGTGATTTTTTTTGTGATCTCACCCAGCCACATGACTTCAAATATAATCTGTAAGCCAATGACTCCCGTATTTATATCTTCAGCCCAGAATTCTCCCCCAGACTGCAGGTTTGTGTGTCTACTCACTTCAGTAACATGGGCAGAGGGGGACATCCTGTATGGATTTCACTCCTTGAGAAGCTGAGCATCGTAAATGTACAGAAAAAAAGAACAGGTTAATGAATGAGGTTGACGAAATTCTTATCTGAAAGAATTAAAGCAATGGGAGTAGAAGAACAAGAGCGAGAGGGAAAGTAAACTGTTCTCAGAGAATCACAGAGCTGTCAGGAACCTAGAGGTTGAGCAGTCCTCATTCAATAGATGAGAAGGCTGAAGTCCAGGGGGCAGGACAATTTAATCCAGTTCAAAAATAGCCCTGACATGGCATGCATCAGGATGGAAACTTGGACATCCTGCTCTATCCAGTGCCCTTTTGATCATATCTCCTTCATCTCTCTGTAGAAAGTAGAGCTGCTCTTCTAAATAAAATTGGCCACTGTGAGAAGACACAATAAAAATCTGAATAATTTGACTGAAGGGCAAAGGAGATGACTACTGAGAATAACAAACTATTTTTAACATATTTATTTTCAAAATTGGATGATAACAAAAACTAAGTTTAGATGTGGTTAAATATCGATGCTTTAGCGGTCCACTTTAATTAGCACGTGTTGCTAATTGTATTGCTAATATATAAACAGTCTATAAATACATGAATGATGTATTTTTTAATATGTAACTATGTTTTTTATTGTAACCAAATACTGTTTTCTCTCTTAAATTCCAAAATATTTCCACAAGCTACAACCCACCTTTCCAATCTCGCAGACAGGCACTGATTACCCGTAGTGGGTATGTAGAAGTACCAGTATCCCTTTCTCCGAGCATGCCCAGCATACGTACTCATTTCCCAGGCTGTGATCCAGCCTCACCCATGCATATTCACAGCAGAGCTGTGTGGAGGACAGGTGGGTCCCCCAAGCCTCAGCATTAAGCAGCTTTCCAGACCACAAGGTATTCCTCTCTTTGCAGTGACCAGCTAATCTCTAACCTTTGGATTCCATCCTAGCTGAGTGACAAACAGCCATGACAGCTGCAAAATAAAAGTAGAAGAGGGTAAAAGCTCTTTCAGAGGGACTTACCTTGGGGTCAAGTCTCTTGGGTTAAACTCTAATAAACTATAAAAGTTTCTCTTCAATTAATTTTCTATTTAGTAAATCAGAAAATACTTTCTTTTTCTTAAACATGCCAATGTCCCATAAGAAGTCACACTTGTGGGGCGCCTGGGTGGCTCAGTGGGTTAAGCCTCTGCCTTCGGCTCAGGTCATGATCCCAGGGTCCTGGGATCGAGCCCCGCATTGGGCTCTCTGCTCAGCAGGGAGCCTGCTTCCCCCCAAACCCGCCTTTCTCTCTGCCTACTTGTGATCCCCCCTCTCTCTGTTAAATAAACAAATATTTAAAAAAAAAAAAAAAAAAAAAAAAGAAGTCACACTTGTGCTACATCCTAGGTTTCCAAAAAATTTTTAGACTGGCTCTTTGGGCACCCATTTGCCTGCTTCTAAATCATCTCACAAGATCTTTCTTCACCAGTAGACGATAGTGTATCCTAGATCAGGATCTCTTTCTAATTAATCTTGTGTTCCTGATAATGGTAATAGGAACAATAATTCTTTTTTAAATTTTTATTTTAATTCCAGTATAGTTAACAGTGTTACATTAGTTTCAGGTATACAAAATAGTGATTCAACACTTCCATTCAGCACCCAGGACTCATCATGATAAGGGAGCTTAATCCTCTTCACCTATTTTACCCATCCCCCACCCACTTCCCCTCTGGTAACCATCAGTTTGTTCTCTATAGTTAAGAGTCTGTTTCTTGGTTTGATTTTTTTTCTTTGTTCATTGGTTTTACTTCTTAAATTCTACCTTTGAGTGGTATCATACGGTATTTGTCTTTCACTGATGGACTTATTTCACTTAGCGTTATAACACCCCCCCCAATCCACCCATGTTGTTGCAGATGGTAAGATTTTATCCTTTTTTATGGGTAATATTCCTGTGTGTGTGTGTGTGTGTGTGTGTGTGTGTGTGTGTAATCTTTATCCAGTCATCTATTGATGGACACTTCCATTCAGTAGGTTGCCTTTAGTTTTGTTGATTGTTTTTTTATTCTTAATTTTGATGTAGTCCTGAAAGTTTATTTGTCCTTTTATTTCCCTTGCCTCAAGAGACATATCTAGAAAAATGTTGCTATGGCTGATGTCAGAGAAATTATTGCCTGTGCTTTATTCTAGGATTTTTATGGTTTCAGGTCTCACATTTAGATCTTTAATCCATTTTGAGTTTACCATTAATATGTTAATCCATTTTAGTGTAAGAAAATGGTCCAGTTTCATTCTTTCGTATGTAGCTGTCCAGTTTTCACAACACCATTTGTTAAAGAGGCTGTCTTTCTCTCATTGCATATTCTTGCCACCTTTGCTAAAGATGAACTGACCGTGTAATTATAGGTTTATTTCTGGACTCTCTATTCTGTTCTATTGCTCTATGCATCTATCTTGTGCCAGTGCCATACTTTTTTGATTATTATAACTTTGAAATATATCCTGATATCTAGGAGTGTGATTCCTCCTGCTTTGTTCTTTTTTTTTTTTTAAAGATTCATTTATTTATTTTAGAGAGAAAGCATGCATGAACCAAGGGGAGGGGTACAGGGAGAGGGAGACAGATGGAGAGAAGCATGGAGTCTGAGGTGGGCTACTGAGATCATGACCTGAACCAAAATCAAGAGTCAGATGTTCAACTGACTGAACAACACGGGTGCCCCTCCAGCTTTGTTCTTTCAAGATTGCTTTGGCTTCTGAGGGTCTTTTGTGGTTATGTACACATGTTAACGTTTTTGTTCTAGTTCTGTGGAGAAAGTTGTTGGTGATTTGATAGGGATTGCATTAAATCTGTAAATTCTTTGGGTAGTATGAACATTTAACAATATTGATTCTTCCAATCCATGAGCATGGTATATCTTTCCATTTATCTGTGTTGTCTTCAGTCTCTTTCATTAATGTTTTATATTTTTCAGAGTACAGGTCTTTCATCTCCTTGGTCAAGTTTACTCCTAGGTATTTATTATTTTTGGTGGAATTGGAAGTGGGATTGTTTTCTTCATTTCTCTTTCTGCTGCTTCATTATTGTTGTATAGAAATGCAATGAATTTTTGTGTTTTGATTTTGCATCCTGCAACCCTAATGAATAATTTATCAGTCCTAGTGGTCTTTTGGTGGAGTCTTGAGAGTTTCGTATATATAATATCATGTCATCTGCAAATAGTGAAAGTTTTACTCTTTCCTTACCAATCTGGATGCATTTTATTACTTTTTGTTGTCTGATAGCTGTGTCTAGGATTTTCAGAACTATGATGAGTAAAAGTGATCAGAATGTACAACCTGGTCTTGTTCTTGGCCTTAGGGGAAAAGCTCTTAGTTTTTCTCTGTGGGGTATGATGTTTGCTGTGGGTTTTTCATAAATGACCTTTATTATGTTGAGGTATGTTCCCTTTAAACCTACTTTGTTGAGGGCTTTTATCATGAATAGATATTGCACTTTGCCAAATGCTTTTTCTGCATCTATTGAGATGATCATATGGTTCTTATTATTTCTCTTATTGATGTCATGAATCATGCTGATTGATTTGCAAATATTTAACCAGCTTGTATCCATTGGAATGAATCCCACTTGATCATGGTGAATGACTTTTTAATGTATTGATAGATTTGGTTTGCTAATATTTTGTTGAGGATTTTTGCATCTCTGTTCATCAGAGATATTGGCCTATAGTTCTCTTTTTATTGATCATCATCAGTAAACTTTATCCAGTATTATTCAGGGCAATGCTGGCTTCACAGAATGAGTTTGGAAGGTTTCCTTCCGCTTCTATTTTTTTTGAATAGTTTGAGTAGAATAGGTATTAACTTCTTTAAATGTTTGGTAGAATTCTCCTGTGAAGCTGTCTGGTCCTGGACTTTTGTTTGTTGGGACTTTTTTGATTTTTTGATTCATTTTCATTGCTGGTAATTGGTGTGTTCAAATTTTCTCTTTCTTCCTGACGTAGTTTTGAAGTTTATATATTTCTAGGAATTTATCCATTTCTTATAGATTGTCTAATTTGACATATACTTTTTCATAATATTCTCTTATAATCCTTTGTATTTCTGTAGTGTGAGTTATTCTCTTTCATTTCTGATTTTGTTCATTTGAGTACACTCTGTGTCTGGCTCTTTTAGGTGTAAGGTTTGGTTTTTTTATTTTGTTTTTGCTTTTGTTTTTTTGAGATTTTTCTTGTTTCCTGAGGTAGGCATTTATTGGTCTAAACTTCCCTCCTAGACCACATTTTGCTTCATCCCAAAGATTTTGGACCATTGTGTCTTCATTTTCATTTGTCTTCATGTATGCTTTGATTTCATCTTTGATTCTTGATTGATTCATTAATTGTCTTGTACCATATTATTTAAATTATTTTTGTTCTTTCCAGATCTTTTCCTTGTGAATAATTACTAGTTATTGTGAATAATTTTCTCATGAATAACTTTTTTTTAATCTCATGAATAATTCTTAATATGAGTACAATACTTTACCATTTTCAAAGAATGTTTATATACCCCTATTTCACTGTATTTTCACAAGTTGGAAAAGTACATATGTATTAGAAATTTGGGTCTAAAGACCTTTAGTGGACTCATTTGATATCTTAAAACTAATAAGCTATGACTCTGGATCTAGAACATAAAATCTTTATTCCTACCAAGATTAAAAAATAATATGATAGTACAATTTTGAAAGTCCATGAAAGGTAGTGATTACAAAGTCATTGGAGATATTCAGGATTATAGTTTCTGTAGTATAGTGAATAATAAAGTAGTTTTGAAGTTTGTAGTATATAGTATGTCTTCACAGTAAAAAGATGGAAGAAGAAAGTTAATTTGAGAATTTTGATAGTAAAATGGAGAAAGGTAAAAATCAGTTTGATGGAGTTGCAGGTCAAGAGAACATTTTTAAATCATGAATCAGTGAACATATTTGTATGTGTAGTAAGAGGAAAGAGCAAAAACACAGGTCAGAAAAGTTATGCAGGCCCAGTATAAGGAGATCCTTCCTGAAGAGGTGTTGGGAGAGAGGAGCAAAAGACAGGACAAAAAAGGGCATAAAAAGAAGGAATTTTATCCTACTAGCTCTCTTTAAATTGCATTTTTGAGAACACACCGCAGTCACAGATTTCAAATTGAAAAATACATGCAGGTGTTCTGCAGACATATCTTCTATTCATTCAACAAATGTGGACTAAGTACCTGCTTTATAGTAGGCACTGTTCGCCCTTGACCTTAACTTCCTGGCAGTGGCTCTCGGAAGTACTTATTTTGATCCCCACTTTTCTGGTTGGGAAACTGAGTCTCCTATGTACGTGATTTTCCCAAGGTCATTCAGCTAAACCCGGGAAAAGATAGCTGGCTCACGGGTCTTCCCGGCACATTAGCCTGTCCTTCAGAGGACTTACCACCTCCTGGGCCAGCAGGACAGGTGAAGTGGGCAGCTACCGGACACACTGGAGGCTGCGAGGCCCCCATCCACCTGGGACAGCGCTAGTTTTTGCGAAGTTCTCCCCATGCCTCGGAGAAAGGTACCGTGGGAAGGAAACTGGCTGCAGGTGTGCGGCTCAAAGGGCGGCGTCCCCCAGCACCGCGGCCTTCCTCCGGCCAGTTCTCAGGGAAGAAGTGTCTTTTCTGCATCTTACCTGAAAATTCTCATCTAGGTGCTTATACCTTGCCCCTGGCGTAGGGCTTCATAAGTGTCTGCGTTGTCAGATTGCTCCGGAAGGCGCGGGGAGCACGGCGTTCGGGAGGCGAGTAGGGCACGGGCACGCCTGTCGCTGCTTCAAGGCAGAGCCGCCCCGGGACGCCGTCGCAGCGCCCGCGGCCAGCGCCAGGGTCGCCCCACTCCGATGCCCCGGCTCAAGCTGGCCCTTTGCCGCTCCGCAGCTTCCCATCGCGAAAGCCACATAGAAGCACAAGGAGAACGGGGTCCGCGTCTAAGGAACCCCCGAGGGAAAGCTGCGGCGGGGAGGCGGGCGCGGCCGCTGGGGGCAGGAGGCAGCGCGCACGGAGCTTGGGAGTCCGCGCCAGGGGTCCCGGGATCTCCTCGGAAGCCTACGGAAAAGGTCGGGTCTCTCACTTCCCATCTGTGCTTAAGATTATCCTGGGTTTTTAAAAATACACTACTGATTTTTATTGACATTGCAGTGTTACTGGTTTTGGGGTGCGGGTCCGTGCCCCCTCGGCCCGCGCGTCACGGCGCGCCCCGCAGCCTCGAGCTCAGGGGTCCGGGTCCCACCGTCGCTGTCACCACCGGGCTGTCGCTGGCTGCGTTATTCCGCTGTGGCCCTCAGGCGTCTCATCTGGGCTTGCTTCCGGAGAGAGCCAGCGCCGTCCGCGGAGAGGTGAACCTAAGGCAGCAACACGGCCCCACGGAGAGCTCCCGAGGAGTTTGCCCCCAGGCCTTATCCCGTGCGTTCTCACCGCCACTCTGGGCAGGCGTGGAGTTCGGTGACTCTCGCAGCCCCCGCGGGCCAGGCAGGCGGGGCTGCTGGTTCCCCGCGTTTCCCCGGGACGCCCGGGACGCCGGCAAGCGACGCCACCGAGGACTGCGCTCCGTGAAAAGGCCTAAAGAGGGCAGGCAGCTGGGGAAACGGGACTCCCGCGACTGAGGGAGAAGTCGGTAACCGAAACGTGGTGCGCGCTTGCAAGTCCCTTTTGGCAGAATTCCCGTCAAATAGCGTGGTAGGCCACGGGAAAGTTGATTCCGTGGCTTACAGAAAACCTCACCAGCCCATGTTGGTCGCGATGTCCTTCATTTGAAAATGTGTTTTGCACACGTGGGTGCCTAATAAATGCTACTTGCTAATGACAACGAGGGCTGAGGGACTGGAACCACGTGGGGCGCTGACCGTGTCAGCTTCGGCAAGGGCAGCGCGTGATGAGGGACGCCGCATCCCGTCCCCCACCGGCTGAGCAGGACGGTCTGTGACAGTGACTTGGAGAACGCCCTGTGGCGGGCGTACAAGGATGGATGACACAGGCCGTACACACACGATGCCAGTCATGCCGGTGAAAACGGAAAAGTTCAGTCGTCGGAGGCTCCACCCGGGGCACCAAGCAGCGGGCTGAGTGTTTGCAGTTCCCAGCAGGCTGGGCCGCGTGGACTCACCGACTGGAGACTGCGGGTGCCCCAAGGTAAGTAGACCTCGGGGAGCGTGGCACGCTTGGGCCCACAGGAGCAGCTCGTCCCCTCATTCCCTCCGCAAACACCTTTGGAAGAGGGGAGACTGCGGGTCACCTTCTGCACAAGGGCCCAGACCTACGCAAAGCACTTCCAGTCCAACCGGGGAAGACAGCAGTTACAGCGCAAGGTGATAAAATCTGTCCCCGAGGCACAAACAAAATGCCAAGGGGATGCAAAGCGGAAATGGGCTGTCTCCGCCCGAGTTTGCAGCGCTTCCAAGATGGGACGGCACTTGAACCAGGTCTTGCCATGGGCACTTGAACCAGGTGTTGCCATACCTCAGCAGAGTAGTCGCGGGTGCGCCAGCTGGAAAGGCAACGCAGAGCGACGTATATAAGGACAAAGGCATACTTAAAAATGCTTTGTAGGGAAAAGGACCCCTCAGGAGGGGCGTAGAACATGAGGTACATTGGCTGTACCTTCCCGAGGTCCTGTGCCCCAGAGGACCAGGCTGCAGCCCGCCTCCAGCTGCCTTCCATGAACCAAGGAGCGCATGGGCAAGAGGACATGCTCGCCCCCTTCCCGCCCCCCTACCTTGATCTTTCGAAGACCACGGTCTGCTTTCTTAGGGTCCAAACGGCCCCCGAACCTCCTGGAGAGCTTGCAAGTTCCTTTCCCCAGAATCTACCCTTCCAAAGGCAAAGCATGCCATTGCGGCAAGCACCCCTACGCGGAGATGAGGCCGAAGAGCAGCTATTGGGGAGCACGTGGACGAGCGTGGATGCGGACTCGAGTCCGCGCCGCAGGGCTGAGGTCCGTCGCGCTGCGGTGGGGCTGGGAACCAGCTCTCCCCACCCCACCCCACTTCAGACTCCCAAGGGTCCGGGAAATGTAATTTGGAAGCCAGCCGGGCAGATCGTTATAAAGGTTGGATGCCAGCGGAGGGCTTATTTCACAGACTAACCTTGTCTGATAACTTCTGAACATCTAAATGCACACTGTGGGAGCCTCCACTGGTGCCCTTGACCTGGGCTTTATGCATTTTAGAGACAAGTCTGTATTTGGGGAAACTGGTCAGAGAAGAAACCGGAAAGAAAGGCTGCGTCTAGACTGTGAAGGGTGTTACATGAGAGGGTCGACACAGACATTTCTAAAAATAGATTTGTGTGATGTCGAATGGCTCAGACCTTTCCCTTTCACATCTTCTCCGTCATGATCTCCTCAGAGATGGCTTTCTTCTCCAAAATACCTTGTAATTATCATCCACAACATAGAGTTTACCTCTTAATCATAGATTATCAAATTGTTTAATGAGTTTCATCTTGACCCCCCTACCTGACGATAAGCTCTAATGCAAGATAATAAGTATCTAGCATCTTTTAACATTTTTTTTCTTTTTTTTTATTATGTTATGTTAGTCACCATACAGTGCATCATTCACTGTGGATGTAGTGTTCCGTGATTCATTTTTTAGGTGTAACGCCCGTGCCCCGCGCGACGCGTGCCCTCCTTAGTCCCCGCTACCAGACTTATCCGTCCCCCCACCCCCTCCTTTCTAAAACCCCCCATTGGTAGCATTTCGCTTTTGTCATCCATGGATGTCTTGCATAGTTGTAGGGTGGTGGGTTTTCTAGTAACTACTTCGTGATTCATTGCAAAAAAATTGCTGATGAGAAGCAAATTTCAGGGTCACAACTGAGCCATGCTCCGACGCCAACCCTTTCATATTCCTCTGTCCCTTTGGAACCGGCTCTATGATTTGCAGTACCTGGTGCAAAACAAAAATGTGAGGCTTCTGGTTTAAAAATTAAGAATTCCAGGAAGGTGAGAGCAGAGCATTAAGCCAAGTGTGGGCCCTTCGGAGCATGGGGTCCTGTGTGCCAGCCCAGAGGGGCTCCCTTCACTGGTTGAAGATGAGTGCTTTCCTCCAAGTTTCGTTCGTAAACTGGGCGAAGTAGTCTTTATGGCTCTTGCCCGAAGCTGGCCCAGCGGCAGACGGGCTGAAGTGGGCCGGCGCGGGCGCACGCTGGTGTAGCGGTTGTGAACCCGCATGCATGCAGCAGTCACCCAGTGCGCTCCAGGGAAATGCAGTTTGCACATCAGTCAGTAACTTCATGTTTATTATTGTTTGGGACAAGGCTAAGTTAAAAAACGGATTGGATTAAAGAAAACTATTAATAAGAGTAGGGACGGTGTGCAGATGTTGTAGAAAGCCTAAAACCGTGTCACGTGACAGAAGTCTGGCCGCAGCGGAAACGCTGGATGGCTACGCCGTCCTAACGCCCCTACTATTTGGGGAGCATTCTTGGGCCGCATCTGACCTTTGATTTTCTGTTCTGGCTGATCCCTTTTTAGTGCTTTCCTGCTCATCTGGTGCAAGATTTTCCAGTAGAGGAAAGGAAAGTCTGCCGAACCTGGAGCCTGGCTGGAGGCAGTCCCCAGGAATCCAGGATCTGAGTCGGTCGGCAGCGGCTCACCACACCCTTTCCTGACCCTAGTTTGCAGAGGGAGAAGACACCTTACTAGGGCCGGAGAACTTGGAGCTAGAACAAAGCTGCTTCTACCAATTTCCAGTCAGCTTTCCACCCATTTTTGCCCTTCCCAGCTTTATGCATGTGCATGCAAAATTTTAGCAAAAATCACTAGGGACAATGGCCCAAAATTACACCCTTTATTTATCTAAAGTTCTTTTAAAAGCGCAAAGTGGAATTCCTAATTTTATATGATCTTATCGACGTTCCAGTAAAGTATTAGTTTATCTGTATTGCCAAGTGGCCTGCCTTGGACTGTGGGGAGGGCAAGTTTCTGCAGGAAGGCTTATATCCAACGTTTCCAGTTCCCACATTCATAACATTTTCACCATTCTTTGCCAGGGCATTGATCACCAGAGCCCCAGGATTCCATTCTAGATGCGATTTCTTCCTAAACTTATCCACGGCCAGTGGTCTTAGGTATTAATCTTAGGAATTTGGGAACAAGAAATCGGAATTCCTGGGAATTCTGATAGTCGTATGTTATGCTTAAAATCCTTCCAACATTCTTTACACTCTTTACTCATCGTGGATCTCTAAAAAGTGTTTGTTTAATAAATGTATTCATTATTGATTATTAATTTGTCAATGTTTACTGTTAATAAATAAGAGATATTTAGTTTGGTGGTACCAGAAAGAACCATAGTCGATAGCAAATACTCAGGCAGTAGGAAACACCCAGAAAACACTATTGGGAATCATTTAAATAACATGACATTTGGCTCTTCTAACAAGGACAGCAGCAGTACACAGAATCGTATGTCAGAACTATCAGTGGAAGGACCTATTTCACCATTTCACTTCCCAGCTTGTCGTTTCTGGAAACACTATTTATAGAATTTGCATAAAATATTCCATATGATTAAACTTCCTGTATTAGTACTGTTTCCACGAATGCGTCTCTGTTGGCAGCACACGGGGCCACAAACACACTGCTCCCGCGCAGGGGACACAAACAAGGCGGATCAGGCTGTGATCCCTCCTGTGCACTCCTGTCCTGGTACCGAGGGTGCTGCCCTTACACCCCCTCCCCCCACAGGTCCCCATTTCCTGAGATTTCTTTGACTCAGCAACTTCTCTGCGTGGCTTACTAAGTTTAATTCTCTCTGGAGATAATACTTTCCTTTCCATTTTCCCAACTTCTCAGTTGGGAAATTTTTCTTTTGGGATGCATTTAGAAAAGACTATAAAGGTAAACAACACACTGGGAGAACTTTCGGTGGAAATTTTAGTGGCGCACTACCTGCGACGGGCAGGGATCCAGGGTCACAAGCGTCTGGGTGGAGCTCTCAGTCCAATTATTTGTGTTCCAAGAAAGAGAAGGGCCACAATTAAGCAAGGTTTCTAAAAGCACTTCCTGTTTTTAAATAAGGCCCGTTAAGCCTCATATTAGATAATGAGGGTTCTACACGGACTTAAAATCCACTGTCTTCCCAGGAAGAGCTATTATTTAGGAGTTAATTGCTGGTTGCTTGTTCGGTCTTTCTGAGGCTGTCAGATTATTGCTGAGTGGGGGCCTCATAAACAAGAAGCTTCCTAGCCTGTCCTCTCCAGACCAAATGGACATGTGTTTCCCATTTCAACATTTCATTGCCCCAACTGAAAACAAATCAGCTGTGTCTTTGGGATCTGAAGGGGAGAAGGTTGGGATTTATTCCTGGACAAGCCTGAGGAAAACATTACCCTAATGGATGAAATATGTTTGTACTAAAGACTTCTTAGAAGTGTTGAACAGATCTTTCCCAACTTGATCTCCTTTTCTTTGAAAAGAGAGAAGATGCAGGAAAGTCCGTCAGGATTATTCTAGAACTGTGTCCTTAAAGAGGAGTAATGGGTAAAACTTGCCTTGATTTAAGTCAGACTCAGAAGGAGTACTGACTATCTTTAGAGACAATTCACACACCTTTGACAATGTGGTCTAGAAGTCGTATTCTCTCTTGGCCATGCACAGCAACAGAAACCCACTTCCTGTTTTCTAAAGCCAAATTCCTCCTTTGGTTCAGTCTTTCCCAAGAAGGCTCTCCCTGATTTCTCAATACTCAGTGTGGTCAGCAAGAAAATTGGTTCTGGAAAAAATATTTGACTTTCTGTGTAGAAAATAATGGTCTTCTTAAGACTGCAAGCCCACTGTGGAGGAATTTTGGCTTATTTTATGTTTTGCACCCTGATGGAGCACAGGAAATCGGAAAATAGATTATTTTCCTTGGAAAATCTGGAGCATGTTTGCTTTAGCAATTGGACAATTTTTAGAGTTCTAACTGGCCAGCATGATGTGGGGCCACTCTCAAAATGGTGTGTTGGGGTCTAAAGCATAATTAGGGAAATTCATCAACACTGATGGCTTTATCCTGCAATCCATGTGATAGGACTGCCCAGTCAGCAAAATATTTTGGTTTCTTTTTCTTTTCTGACCTGCGTTTTGCCATAAAAGGCTTGGAAACTCAAACTTGAGAGCTGGCATGTCCCCCTGGTGTACCCAGCTAGCTACCAGAAGCTGGCACCTTGCTTATTTTGGGGCCGTGCCACTCAGGCAGTGAAAATACATCAGAGCATGTAAAAATGACATTTAAAAATTATCCTCATGTAGCTATCTGACGCAAACTTAGAATGAAATGTAGAAATCACTTATAACAATAAACATCACTCAGATTGGTGAGCCTCCATCTGGAGACAGGATAAGAGAACATTTCCTGTTTTGGGCTTGCTCCTAGAACCAACTGTCTCTTAGCAGAGAAAATTTTAGCAGAATCAGTAAGAATGAGTCGGTGGTTTTACCTAAAGTGTCTCCTGGCTTTCCTGGACCTATACTTCTGGAATATCTCTGATGTCTATGACTTTCACACATGGTCCATGATATTTCCCCATCATATTTCCTTGGTTAATGATATTGCTTAATCAATGTAATCAATTTCTGATAAAAAGGTAGTCTATGTAATGAGTTCTTTGCTATTTAAAAATTATATTATCAATATTCATAAAGATCAAGCTTGGTAGCTATCTTGTTCAACTCTTCTATAAGCTTTCTAGTTTTTAATCTTCTTTATCATTTACTGAAAGAAGTATGTTAAAATTTCCAATTGTGAGTATAGATTTTTACATTTCTTTTTATAGTTCTGTCATTTTATATACTATAAATTTTAAGGCTACATCATTACATGTTGTTAAGTGTTATTTAAAATTGCAATGGCTTCATGTTGAATTGTTCTTTTTATCATTATGTGATAGCCCTTCTTCTTATCCCTAATGGTGCTCTTTGCCTTACCATCTATGTTATCTCTTATTAATATGGAAAAGCCAAGTTTCTTTGGTCTAATACTCATCTGATTTATATTCTCTTCAAAATATCCTTGTGTTTTATGCATCTCCTGTCAACAGCGTATATTTGTAGGAAATGCAACCCCATCTGACCACTAGCCATTTATTTGATGTTGGGGTGAGATGGGAAAGAGGCACATTGCCTCCTGAGAGGGTAGGGCCTGAGTTAGGTTCCCAGTGACAGAGACAGCAGGTCATATGGGAAACAGCCCAGACTTCAGATTTTTGAGTTTTGGAGAGGGACATTCCACAATCATTCCTAGGCCTCCTTGGTGACTGCCTTTTCCCTCACTGACTCAAAAACAGTGAATTCCAAACAGACTCTTTGAGACTCGCTTGGAGTCAGGAAGGGAGAGGTTGGGAATCAAGACATAGAGAGTGCCCTCCAGGCTGAGGGGAGTCTCTAGCAGACTGCCATCAAACACGTCCTCCCTGAGGAGAAGGAGCATTGCACAGTCAGGAGACAGTAAGGAGAAGGAACTGAAGTAAAACACAGTCTTCCTTCAAAAATGAGCTCTGTGCCCTACTGCTTTGTGTCTGAGCTCTTTGTGTAACCAAAGAGGAAAGAGGAATTCATCAGAACTCAGTCATTGTTCTGTAGGATTTCCACTGGGGTGGGAGAAAGGGCTTCTAAACTTTTGAGTGCCATTTTTGTATCCAAGGCAAAAACATAAACAAACAAACAAAAAACTCCAAAGAACAAACACAAAAAATCACACCCCCCCC